>JAJAQF010000330.1:3097-25877 GCA_020510985.1 Pholidichthys leucotaenia
TAGAGAGGAACCCATTGCCTTTTGGTGATGATATGAGAATAAAGAGCGCTAACCCAAGAACCACAGTAAAAAAAAAAAAATCATAAATTAAATAAAAAGTGAAATAAATAAAAATCCATTTCATTCAATACACTTCACAAGACACTGTTGCTGCTAAACTTAGTAATTGATTGCTGGAGTCTTTCTGCAACTGTGGGTTCCACACACCCCCACCACCACCACCCTACAGTTGATAGTGCTATGAGATGACTGTTGTTGTGAAATGGCGCTATATAAATAAAGTTGAATTGAAATTGAATTGAAATTGAATTAAAACAATGTCCTGTTTCACAACTTGGTTGCAGGAGTGCTGTCTACAGTTAAATGTTTCTAAAACTGCAGGCATGTATTTCACTAAAATAAATAGAGTGTCACCTGACCCCCTGACATACATGTTAATGGAGGAAAAAATACAAATTGTTAGCCAGTATAAATATCTTGGGTTAATAATAGATTCACAGCTTTCCTTTAAAGCCCATATTGGTAAATTGTGTAAAAAAATCAAGTTAAATCTTGCAAATTTTCGTGCAATTCGAAATGAAATGTCAACTGAAGCCACAAAAATATACTTGCATTCAATGATTCTGAGTCACTTCAAACTATTGCCTAACTAGCTGGTCCCAGGTGGGTTTGAGTGAAAAAAAAAAAAACAACAACATTGGAATTTTTGTCCAAACAAGCAGTTAAAGTTATGGATAAAAAACCTAGGCATTATCATCATTGTGCACAAAGAAGATATTTCACTTGGCGTGTGTGAATGACAACCGTACATGCCTACACCAAGGACTTTGTATTGGGCTAGAGAGGAACCACACACACACACACACACACACACACACACACACACACACACACACACACACACACACATATGACTATAGATAGATTTGTTTATTTGACAGGGACAGTGCAATAAACATAGACAATTAATCAATGACAATCAATCTGATGTGTTGCACAAAGAGTGTATAGCTATTAGCTAATTTGCAACTCTTGTCCCTGGATGGGCTTTAGAAAGGAGAAACGAGTAAAAAGAAAAAAGGAAAGAAAAAGATAAAAAGAATACACAATAACCACATACATCAATGCAAAAAAGATTATAAATACATTATAAATACACAATTATAAATACACAATTATAAATATTATAAATACACAATTATAACAATTAAAAGAATCTGGGACATATTAAATAAATTGTGAACTTTGTACACTGTAAATTACATGAAATACCCCGAATTATTTCACAAAGTAAAGACCAGTCTCTTTCACATTTCAAACAGTTCAAAAGATAGACAATGACTTTAATTTCAGAGAAGGTGGAAAAACTTGGCATTGTGTTCCAGATGTGACTGCCCTTTATAGAGAAAGCTGTTTGTCCAAATGTGGTTCTGTGGTGGAATATTTTACAGTTATTGTTAACAGAACTCCTGGTGGCTCTGCTGCTGTCCTGTCTTTGGATGAAATCAGCAAGTGGCTCGGGTGCTGGTTTATGGAAACATTTGAAAGTTAATTTCAGTAAACAGAGGTCAATGAAACTCTCAAAACTCAATAGGTTGTATTTTTTTTAAAATATTACAGTGATGCCACCAAATGGGCTTTTTGTCCAAGATTTTTAGGGTTTGATTATATAATGAACCTATATGTCTTATTGTGGAAGGGGCTGCTTGAGCCCAGACTGTCAAACAATATGATATATGAGAAAAAACCATAGAATATGCATTCTATACAGTACAGCAGCTACTACCATCATTGCACTAAACCACAGTTTATATATAAAAATACATATACATATTAAAGGAATCTGGGACATATTAAATAAATTGTGAACTTTGTACACTGTAAATTACATGAAATACCCCGAATCATTTCACAAAGTAAAGACCAGTCTCTTTCACATTTCAAACAGTTCAAAAGATAGACAATGACTTTAATTTCAGAGAAGGTGAAAAACTTACCAACTGAGTGTCTCTAGCCTTCTGTGTGTCAGTGGCAAGGAGCAACGAATGGCTTGCTGAAAAATGTTTATGCTTGAGTATTTATAGGGCAACTTGACTTTCAGTCAGAACACGTGTTCATAGGAAACGACCATTTACAACAATATGTATGGATGGAAAAACAATATCCTGACCTCAATGTCACCATATAATGAGTGTGTCATGCATAAATGTATGGGCAATATCCTAACTTCAATGTCACCGCTAGTACTTTAGGTTTGCTGTGTGTGTGTGTGGGGGGGGGGCGGGAGTGACCAAACAAAGTGAAGCCCTTTCAAGTATATTGCTTGCTTTCCCAATAGAGAAGGGCTATCAGCCTTCTGAGTTAATTGCCTGATGCTTTTCTGTCCCTTGAAAAACAGTCTATTACTTATTAACTGAAATTGTTAAATCTTGCTCAAATTTAGATCTGAATAGTCGTTTCTTTCTTTCTTACCTTTATTTAACCAGGAAAAAAAAAATCTGTTGAGATTTAAAACCTCTTTTTCAAGGGAGTCCTGGCCAAGAGGCAGCAAAAAAAAAAATCACAAATACACTTACAATGACACAAATCATATAAAAACAGTTACAAATTAGTGAGGCTGTTTCAAGTGTTCTCAATCTGGTTTTAAAGTCGTTCAATGAAACAAGTTAGTTTCCAGTCTTTTTGCAACATGTTCCATGTAGCGGAAAAATTTGTGGACTCTTCCTAAAATGTCATTATATACAGTGGGGTAAAAAAGTATTTAGTCAGCCACCAATCGTGCAAGTTCTCCCACTTAAAAGATGAGAGAGGTCTCCAATTTTCATAATAGGTATACCTCAACTATGAGAGACATATGAGGAAAAAAAAAATTCAGAAAATCACATTATCTGATTTTTAAAGAATTTATTTGCAAATTATGGTGGAAAATAAGTATTGGTCAATAACAAAAGTTCATCTCAATGCTTTGTTATATACCCTTTGTTGGCAGTGACAGAGATCAGACATTTTCTGAGTGTGTCATGCATAAATGTATGGGCAATATCCTAACTTCAATGTCACCGCTAGTACTTTAGGTTTTTTTTTGGGGGGGGGGGTGACCAAACAAGGTATATTGCTTGCTTTCCCAATAGAGAAGGGCTATCAGCCTTCTGAGTTAATTGCCTGATGCTTTTCTGTCCCTTGAAAAACAGTCTGTTACTTATTAACTGAAATTGTTAAATCTTGCTCCAATTTGGATCTGAATAGTCTTTCTTTCTTTCTTTCTTACCTTTATTTAGCAAGGAAAAAAAAAATCTGTTCAGATTTAAAACCTCTTTTTCAAGGAAGTCCTGGCCAAGAGGCAGCAAAAAAAAAAAAAAAAAAAAAAAATCACAAATACACTTATAATGACACAAATCATATAAAAACAGTTACAAATTAGTGAGGCTGTTTCAAGTGTTCTCAATCTGGTTTTAAAGTCATTCAATGAAACAAGTTAGTTTCCAGTCTTTTTGCAACATGTTCCATGTGGCGGAAAAATTTGTGGACTCTTCCTAAAATGTCATTATATACAGTGGGGTAAAAAAGTATTTAGTCAGCCACCAATTGTGCAAGTTCTCCCACTTAAAAGATGAGAGAGGCCTCCAATTTTCATCATAGGTATACCTCAACTATGAGAGACATATGAGGGAAAAAAAAACAGAAAATCACATTATCGGATTTTTAAAGAATTTATTTGCAAATTATGGTGGAAAATAAGTATTTGGTCAATAACAAAAGTTCATCTCAATGCTTTGTTATATACCCTTCGTTGGCAGTGACAGAGGTCAGACGTTTTCTGTAAGTCTTCACAATGTTTTTCACAGGGGGACACGTCTGGCACTCTTAAACAGCTAAAATAACAAAAACTTGTGTCACTGTTCAAATATTTTTGGGCCTAACTGTATGGCCCCAGTGACAGATTGCCTGTGAGCCGTGAGAGATTAATAATAAAGACACAGACGTTATATTCAGGTGAATGCGTCCATTTGCAGTTTGTTCACAACTGAAAAATAAACTACACACCACACTACTAGACTTGTGGTTTCATTACAATAAGTACAATAACACCACAGTATCAGATGATAAATTTTTATTTTGGTTACGTTTACACATTGTGGTACACTTTAAAAATATTAGACTTTGTCTTTCACGTTGCACTTCACGTTCTCCATTTTATTGTGCTGGGTAAATTGCTTCTTACGTTCAGGGTTAGACATATTGATCTTTTTAGCCTTTTTTAAAAGTGACATGTTACGGTGGTGTTCATCACACATTTTCAGCACTTTAGTGCTGAAATTCTGGTTATGCTCATTGTCAAACACCAATCGTTTCCTCTCTTCAGTGTACTTCTCTTTTGTCTCAGAACTTCTTTCGCTGTCACTGTTATCTCGTTGAGTAGATGACACATGCTTCTCCTGACTAAGCCAGCTGTGTAACCACCATTTACCTTCCGGAATCCTCTCCGAAAGGTCCATTGTGTTTCTTGCATGCAGATGAGTATATTTTTGTTCTTCTAGTTGAAAACAGGGCGTCTTGACGCTAAGGAGCGTGTGCCACCAGTTGGTGATGTCCTGATCCATGGTTCCCGGGAATCAGGTGAAATAGCTGGTATATAGACACAGTCTCACAAACCACAGGGCGATATTTAAAAGCACCAGCGCGCATAAAGTGACCGTGACAAACTCTTGAGCAGGCCTACTGCGGGAGGTTACCATTAGGCCCTTCTGATATAGTGATACGGCGAGGTTTGGGTAGAAGTGACATTTTCCTTAATAAGTGCATTCAATGTGATAGCAGCTGAAAGAATCTCAGAGTTCCCCAGTAAACGGCGAACATTGGCGTGCCAAAGAAAAGTGGCGATATATCGGACAATGAAGCTAGCGTCAGATGAGCCGTGTTGTATAACACCAACAATAGAGTTATAATACACCAGAATACAGGTCCGGGGTTGTATCCATCGTGAGGCGTGAACGTTATCTCCTTCCGATGACCCAAGGAGGGTTTACTGTAGCGATCCTCTGTGTTGACAGACTCACACAACCTCCTTTCTCTGTGCAGGGCGAGGGCCTCTCCTTTCCCGGTAGTAGCTAGGGTCGATAACTGGAGTTGCCTCGTCTTCTTGCTGACAGTACCGAGTTCCAGGTACAGATAAGACAAGAGCGATTTCACAGCGGCGACTGTGAATATAACCTTGTATCCCGTCAGCCACACCTGGTCGCCTTTTCGTATCTCTCCAGTCAGCAGATCGTACGTGAGGTACACGACAGAAATCAGAATCGTACACAGTCGAAGTTCTTGGTAAAGTGCCATGGATTTAATTGCAACAAAATGACCGCACTAAACCGATTGCGTTAATCCACACAAAAACAAAAGTGGTCCACGGAACGAGCCAAGACGCGGAGTCATTCAGTGAGATGCGGCTCACCCTGTGATACAGCCACGTACACATGTATGTGACCAGTAAGGAGGTGAACATGAAGACCTTACGGCCGAGAGACAAACCCGCCGCTGGCTCTGCGATCGAGCTAATATCTCCGCTGTTGCTGCGTTTGTCCGAGCTCAGGGTCGCCACGATCAATCCTCCTGTCAGAGTGACGCATACCGACAGAGACCACGCGGTCCCTAGTAGACCCCATGACCACGGGTTCCGCAGTCTCAACGTGTGTAAAAATAAAGTCGATACAAGTAGCGCGCTGGAGACGAACTTGAGCGCTGTGAAAAAGAGACCCTTGACACGTCTAACTTGAGCGAAGATGTTATTCTGCCAACATACAACGGGAGGCAGGTACAACGGGTGAATGTTTGAGGTCATCATAGTTCTATTGAGCACAGTGCACAGAATAAGGTCCTCGTCGGGTAAAGACTTTCTGGGTAACATGACTTGAGGTAGAATCGGAATCGATGCGCGACGTTACGAACAAAATAAATAAAACAGAACCGATCAGTGGCACATGTGGTGCAATGCTCTAGCGGACTCCCCGGTGTTGCCGGCGAGCATTACACGTTGGACCGGCGACACCGTCTCTTCGGCGAATCTAATCATTCTGTTAAACGTACTGTGATCGTAGTAACGCCAGTCACAAAAGCCGTTACACCTGAAAGTGTTGCCGTACTCTGTCCCGATATGTAGGTAGTGGCAGTTCACGCTATTTCGAAGGTGGTCGTGTAGCTCATCCTCGTTCGCGGCCCATATGAGACCCAGGGTCACGCCGGCGTGATGCCCGAAGCCGATCTTATTGTGTTTTGTCACGGGAACCGATTTCGCTATGAGATACAATTTCATAGTAGACGTAGCTTCGATATCACGCAGAACAGTGGTACCCTGGACCTCGCCAGTATGACAGGTTGTACTCACGGTTGATGAAATCGAACCCACGATCTGAAGAACCTGCTTCACCAAGTGAGGTTTCGATACAATACAGTGTACGGCAAACCACAAGTGGTTACTTGCGACCGGAACGTTCTTGTAAGCGAGTTCCGTGACATTGGACATCACAGTCTCCCGCCTTTTCGCGACACTCACCTTGCCGATCGACCCGTGATTGCATCTGATCATGTCGTGGAATTGATATAGAGATTTGTTCCACTCGGACACGAGCACGTAAATCGGTATGGTGGGTATGTGTAGCTCATCCACCCCGGTGTAGCTGCTTATGACCTTCTGAGCAATTAGAGCACTCCCATTCGCGACGTTTGTGTTGTATAGATCCACGATGCTGGAATTTTGACCATCCTGGCTTGTTACAGACATGAAGCGAACACACACGTCGCCGACTCTAGGTTGGTGTTTGACAGACGCCAGTATTTGAGAAGGTATGTGCCTAAAGCAAAGAGATCCCAGCGCTAAGTTGTTCCATTGACCTCTGATGCTTGAGCCAGATGATATGACATCGTCCCGAGTGTCATCGTTCCCGATCGCTTCTAGTTGCACTGCACTACACCGGCTTCCGATCGGTTCGGCCGTCTGCACCGGTTTTTTGTTTAGCAGGGAACAGATCGATTTGTTCGGATTCATCTTGCACGGGTGGCTATTGGAGCTTTACACTCCATCGCGTCCTGATGTGTAAACAGTTCACCATTTGGAGTGCTAAAGGAATAGTGCGCACTGCTGAGTGTCAATAATAATCACCTGAGACCGATATCATTACAACATGATAAGTTTATTAGTATACACGTGTAACATAATGCAGTACATAGCAAAACACCAACACAGAAGCCCTCAAATCAAGTCTTTGTCACAACGGCTGCTATAAAATCTGCCACGGCCGTGGAAAGACTGTCCGTTGATTCGGTTTGCTGTGCCAAAGTGTATCCCGCTTGTTGTTTCGCTGTCACAGTCGACTGTTGCTTAGCCGACGGTTCTACTGATGACTCGGCTGCGGATTGAACGTCCATCTCGCTTGACTCGGGTCCATCGCCGTGATCGGATTTATTGTCACGCCTCGGTAGTCCTTTCGTCAGTTCGCGTAATTCACGCATCAGCTTGGCAATTTCGCCGTCCTGGGATCTGTCGTCAGACCGCTGCCTGCCACGTTTGTACGGTGTGTCTCTCGCCAGACTCTGCAGCGTATTGTGTTGTTCGTACTGGGGTTCCGGGGCCACCGCGCGCTGCTGTTCAAGTATAGCATCCCTTATGCTCGCTTTAATGGAATCCAACATCTTATCTTGCTGTTGCTGCGAGGCAGCCTGCCTTTCGGATTCCTCTTTGTTATACGCCATGGCTATCTTCCTCCTCTGATCCTGGGTTAGACTCTCGTAATCGAATGGTTTGTCACCACTGTGACCGAACGACGTCGTAGGATATGTGTTCTGGGAACCGCCATGTGCACCATGTCGTTGAGGCGAATTCCACATGTACGGATTCTGAGGTTGTCCAAAGTACTGAAACATAGACCCTAATTGCATTGTGTTTTGCAATGCTTGTAATTGCGCATGATGCTGCTGTTGCTGCTGCGGTTGTTGCTGCTGTTGCAGTAGCTTCATTAGGTCATTGATTTGTGTTTGACTGAGGGCCATATCTTCTTGTTTTGACACCACTTCTACTTCATCAACTTCCCCGCGAACGTTATCTTCGTCAGTATGTTTAATACCGGTGCACGGTTTTGTTTTCTCCCCGGTTCGCCTCGTGAAATTGCTCGCCCCTTGTAACGTGAATAACACCTCGCGATCACACGGACTGTTTATTATGCGAGTAAATAAGTCATTTTGAACCCTGATGGCTTCCAACAGGTCCGTAAGCATCCACGTCTCAGACGCTTGATCCGCGATAACCTTTTTCAATTCAATTCAATTCAATTCAACTTTATTTATATAGCGCCATTTCACAACAACAGTCATCTCATAGCACTATCAACTGTAGGGGGGACCCCCACAGTTGCAGAAAGACCCCAGCAATCAGGCGATCCCCTGTGAGCAAGCACTTGGCGACGGTGGAGAGGAAAAACTCCCTTTTAACAGGAAGAAACCTCCAGCAGAACCAGGCTCAGGGAGGGGCAGTCATCTGCTGCGACTGGCTGGGGGGTGAGGGGATAGAGAAGAAGAAAAGAACAGACATGTAGAGAGCAAACAGCACGATGGGGACTCAATCTATGGCTTAGAACAAACAAATGTTAATGACCAGCAAAAAAAAAAAATATTTCATAGAGTGAGGAAAGGAGTGAGGCCCAGTGCATTACTGGAGGTCCCCCGGCTGACTAAACCTATTAGCAGCATAACTAAGGGAGGCTTCAGAAACACATGATCCCTCCCTAATTGTAGGCTATATCAAAAAGGTAGGTTTTAGCCCTATTCTTAAAAACAGAGATCGCGTCTGACTCCCGAATCCAGATTGGCAGCTGATTCCACAGGAGAGGAGCTTGATAACTGAAGGCTCTGCCTCCCATTGTACTTTTGGAGATTCTAGGTATTACAAGTAATCCTGCATTTTGGGAGCGTAGTGCTCTGTTAGGATGATACGGTAGTATCAGATCTTTTAAATAAAAAGGAGCCTGATTGTTTAGAGCTTTGTAAGTAAGAAGAAGGATTTTAAACTTAATTCTAAACTCTATGGGAAGCCAATGAAGGGAGGCCAGAACTGGAGAGATATGATCTCTCTTTCTAGTACCTGTTAAAACTCTTGCTGCAGCATTTTGGATCAGCTGAAGACTTTTTAAAGATGTTTTAGGACAGCCTGATAATAAAGAATTACAATATTCTAATCTCGAGCTAACAAAAGCGTGGATCAGCTTCTCAGCATCACTCTGAGACAAGATGCTCCTAATCTTGGCAATATTACGCAAATGATAGAAGGCAGTCTTAGAAACAAATTTAATGTGTGAATTGAAGGACAAATCCTGATCAAAAATAACTCCAAGGTTCCTCACAGAGCTATTAAGAGAAAGAGTAACTGCATCCAAACTGAAAGTTTGATTTGGAAAGGAATTTCTAAGGTTTTTTGGACCAACAAGAATGACTTCAGTCTTATCTGAATTTAATAGCAGGAAATTACAAGTCATCCAAGCTTTGATTTCCTTAAGACAGGCTTCTAACTTGGCTAATTGATTAGTATCATCTGGCTTCATTGACAGGTATAATTGTGTGTCATCTGCATAACAATGAAAATGTATACAGTGCTTTCTAATAATGTTGCCTAACGGAAGCATACATAAACTAAAAAGAGTAGGGCCTAGCACAGATCCCTGTGGAACTCTATGACTAAGCTTTGAGCTGAAAGAAAACTCATCATTTACATGAACAAACTGGAACCTATCAGATAAATAAGATCTAAACCACTGCAACGAAGTTCCATTAAGTCCAACATAGTGTTCTAATCTATCAAGTAGAATATTATGATCAATAGTATCAAAAGCTGCACTAAGATCTAAAAGGACAAGTACAGAAACTAGTCCATTATCAGATGCAATGAGGAGGTCGTTAGTGACCTTCGCTAAGGCTGTTTCAGTACTATGATGGATTCTAAACCCAGATTGAAACTCTTCAAGTAAACCATTTCCCTGCAGGTGGTCAAATAATTGCGTAGCAACAACTCTTTCTAAGATTTTTGAAATGAAAGGGAGATTAGAGATTGGTCTATAGTTAGCTAAAGCTCCTGGATCTAGCGTTGGCTTTTTGAGTAAGGGTTTAATTACAGCCGTTTTAAAAGCCTGCGGTACATGGCCTAAAGTTAATGAAGAATTGATTATATGAAGAATAAAGCTACCAATAAGTGGGAAGTCTTCTTTAAATAACCTGGTAGGAATAGGGTCTAAAAGACAAGTTGAAGGTTTGGATGAGGAAACTATTTTGTCTAACTCACAAAGGTCGATTGGAGTAAACTCATCAAGACAGACATCAATTGAAGGAGTTGTAGTAGTTACAGTATTTAAGTTAACTGTGGGAAGAATCTGATTGATTTTATCTCTGATGGATGAAATTTTATTATTGGAAAAAGTTCATAAAGTCCTGACTAGTAAGCTCTAAGGGGATGCTAGGATTGACAGAGTCCTGACTCTTTGTCAACCTGGCTACAGTACTGAAAAGAAACCTGGGATTATTCTTGTTCTCTTCTATTAATGCAGAGTAATAACTCGTTCTAGCTTTTCTAAGAGATTTTTTATAAATTAAAAGATGATTTCTCCAAGCTAAATAGATTTCATCTAAATTAGTAGAGCGCCATTTTCTTTCTAATTGACGAGTCTTCTGTTTTAAGCTACGAGTTTCTGTGTTGAACCAAGGAGTTAAAAATCTCTGATTAGACTTTTTCTTTTTTAAGGGGGCCACCAAGTCTAGAGCCTGATGCAGAGAAGCTGAAACACTATCCACCATGTTATCAATTACAGAAGGAGCAAGCTGTCTATAGCTTATTTCCGTTGTGTTGACACATGGCATAGAGGAAACAATCTGCATAAATTTGGAAACAGCATCATCTGAGAGGCATCTACTGTGATAATATTTTTCTTTAGGAGCCAAATAGTCAGAAATAGTAAAATCAAAGGTTAACAGACAATGGTCTGACAGTACAGGGTTATGAGGAGACACTACAAGATTTTCTATTTCTATGCCATATGTCAGAACAAGGTCCAATGTATGGTGGAGGTAATGAGTAGAATTTCCTACTTTCTGAGAAAACCCAATCGAGTCTAATATTGAATTAAAAGCCACATTAAGGCAGTCACTATCTACATCCACATGTATATTAAAGTCCCCTACTATAATTATTCTATCAGATTTCAGCACTAAATCAGCTAAGAAATCAGCAAATTCGGATAAAAATTCTGAATAGGTTGATGGGGGACGATAAACTATGGCAAATAAAATTGGGTTTAACCTGAAATTACTAAAGTGCCCAACACTGAGGACCAGGCCCTCAAAGGAATTATAACATGTTTTTTGCTTTACATTAACTAGTAATTTGGAATGATAAATTGTTGCTACTCCTCCTCCACGACCAGAACTTCTGGGATTTTGACAGTTTAAATAACCAGAGGGAGTTGATTCATTTAAACCAACATAATCCTCTTGCCCTAACCAAGTCTCTGTAAGGGAAATTAAATCAATCTGATGATCAATTAACAGATCATGGACTAACAGAGACTTGGGAGTTAGAGACCTAATATTTAATAAACCACATTTAATTTTTAAATTATGAGGAGGAACAGAGGCCAAATCATTCAATTTAGAGGCTTTATGTTTAATTTGAGTTTTACCAATATTTTGCTTTATCACTTTGGGATGCTTATACATTATATTTTTATTTACTTTGGAGGGAGCAGACAACGATTCTCTGATGGGGAAGACAGGGGCTAAGCTGAGGGGTGGCGGATGAAGAGGAGCTTCAGAGAGGCGTGTAAGACTGCAACTCTGCTTCCTGGTCCCAACTCTGAGTAGTCACGGTTTTGGAAATTTGGATAAAAAAGATGCCAGATTGTTAGATAAACGAGAAGCACCATCCAAAGTGGGATGAATGCTGTCTCGTCTCATAAGACCAGGTTTTCCCCAAAAAGAGCTCCAATTGTCAATGTAGCCCACATCATTTTTAGGACACCACACAGACAGCCAGCGGTTCAAGGATGACGAGCGGCTAAACATGTCATCACTGGTCAGATTGGGGAGGGGCCCAGAGAATACTACAGTGGCTGACATCGTTTTTGCAAACTCACACACCGATTCTATATTAAGTTTCGTGACTTCCGACTGCCGGAGACGGATGTCATTAATGCCGGCGTGAATAACAATTGTGGAGTATTTACAGTTACTTTTAGCCAGCATTTTCAAATTTGACTCGATGTCACCTGCTCTGGCCCCAGGAATACATTTGACTATGGCCGCTGGAGTCTCTAGGTTCACGTTTCTGACTACAGAGTCGCCAATGATCAGAGTTTTTTCCTCAGCGGGTGTGTCGCTGAGCGGGGAAAAACGATTAGAAACGTAAACAGGTTGGTGGTGAACCAGGGCTTTGCGACTAGGCTTCCTTCTCACCGTCACCCACCCAGTCTCCTTGCTGCTGAGGAGAGCCGGGGAACCGCTGACAGTGGGACCTAAGCTAGCTAGCTCCGCTGCAGCTAATAGGCATCCGTCAAGATTAACTGGCGCAGACGGTGTTTCAATGCAGTGGAGCCGGGATTCCAAATCAGACAACCTCGCCTCGAGCGCCTCAAAAAGACAACATTTATTACATTTACCGTTATCACTAAAAGAGGCAGAGGTGTAGCTAAACATCTGACAGAGAGAGCACACCAGAGGAGGAGAGGAAAGAGAGCTAGTAGCCATAGCTAGTGGCTAGCTAGTGGCTGGAGAGCAAACCACACAGGCAGACAGCAAAACAGGAAGTGACGATACGTTACCACAAGGAAGTGACGATCTCCCCTTTCTGAGAGACCGCGCGGTCTCCATGATGAGACGCTGATCGTACGAGCCTTTGAGATCATCGGGCTCTATTGCATTGTCTCCATGTTTAACACTTGCATCCAAAGCACAATCTTTTAGAGAGGAAAACCCCATTCTAGTCATAGTCGAGGCCAGGTCCTCTGTCCCCACCGCCTTGCAATGGCAACCCGGTCTAATGGGCCAGACCACCAAACTGCATTCTACGGTGACGGGGCTGAGTTTGTTATCGCCAACAGTACCCAAGCTGAAGCACGTGTTGAGTTCTGGGGTCACGACAACGGCTGTGTATTTGGTGTCCGCAAGCGCTATGCAACAATATAGAAAGGTTTTCTCTTCTGACCTACTGTGAACGTGCCAGTAACATTTCACCGCACCGATCTCCCCGTCCGTATTGTGCATGAACGAGGCCCTTCCCGGTTGAGGATGACACGCTCCGGAAAACGACAGTTCGTTATCCACAATGAAGTCTTTTCTGGACTCCGGGTACGTCTCGTCTTGGGCAGTTCCGAACACGCAACAGCTGCCCACGAGAAAACTGTCAACCCCACACGAAGTGATATTAGCTATGGCTTCGTTGGAGTCAGACTCTTCGGTTCCGTAGCACTCTTTACAGAAAACCGGTACAAATCGAGACTGGTCCGAGCTCAGAGGACCCTGAGGGTAATCCTTTGGATCCGCATAGTCCATCAGGGTCATGGAGTCCAAGTTTATCACGGCTCTCTTTTTATCTTTGAGAGACGTTTTCACGAAGGCGCATTGGTCTTTTACACCGAACACGGGTCCTAACCTAGATCCGTGGCTGACCAACGTGATCGCAGGGACAGGATCCTTTGTCATTCTGATAGCGTTCGATATCAACTTGGAGAAAAAGGGCGGGGAGGGGAGGTGATATAAGGGACGGTTAACTCGCTGGTGCCTTTGTGTTAAATATCAAATTGTCTCCCCATATGAATTCGGCATCGAACTCAAGTAACATACGAAGGGCTTCATTTGATATGTGCATCACGTTCTCGACCGTGCAATAGGGAGGTGGGCCGCTAACCGGGAAGGCACGGGGTTCTTCGGTCAATTCTTGTTTGCGTGTCAGTTCCGAAATCAGTTCGGTCAGTCGCATACACTCCAACTCTTTAAGCTGAAAAAAATTATGTAAATAAGTTCCAAAGTGACCGGAGTTCCAGTCTTGTAACCGTGTCACCGAGGCGTCTTTGCACCATTTACAGTGCTCGCTATTCACTATAATTATCACGTGCTTCGAAGACGTGTGATGTAAGCAACAGTTACCTCTACTCTGACAACACGCTGCCACCAGTCCTCCGTACACCGCAACCTTGTCGCTCTCGATAAAACCCGCTACGTGCGACTCGATCACGCCGGCCGACCATGACGGAAGATAGCGATTTCCACTGTCGAGCACGCTTACAACAGGCAACACATCGGTCATCTTCCCCGGATGACACGTCTAGGGGTGTTCGGCTGGGATTCGAGCGAGCGAGCTCGGACTCGGTTTGCTTTGCAAGTAACGAGCCTCATGTCGGAATGACGGATGTCGACTTGAGCACTCCAATGCGGAGACACCGACGTGATCATTTGTCCATTTCTATTAGTACCCCTACACTACCCCGTGAAGAGCAGCGGAATTCGTCACACTCTATGACCTCGCAGGGTCCAGGTTATTCGGCGGCCATGGCGGCTGACCCCATATTCAGCTTTTTTCCCGAACCGGGAGTCCAACACGAGTCGGAATCACACGATGCCGAGGACATTGATCGCTTTATGCAGAAACAGTACCCTATGCTTTACATCAGTCTTAAGCGCGCAACAACACCCGGGCGTAGTTAATGTGCAACATGAAAAACCAACCGAATGTCCTTTGTGTCAGTTAGACAGAAACACATTGGACGTCAAACAGGTTCATTTTGTCTTCTTTCAATTATTTTTCCTTTTTTTTTTTCCTTTGAAAGACAAAAGTAAAATAGAAAGATGTCTTTACCTTCTTTACATGTTTCAACTGCACTGCAGCCTTCATCAGAAGAGTCAGCTGATTGCTGCCAGGTGACATTTATCAGCTGATTTTCGTAGGCGGGGCCAGCTCAGCAGATCTGTCAGATCCACCGAGCCGGCCCCGCCTCTTCTGATGAAGGCTGCAGTGCAGTTGAAACATGTAAAGAAGGTAAAGACATCTTTCTATTTTACTTTTGTCTTTCAAAGGAAAAAAAAAAAAAAAAAAAAGGAAAAAGAAACACATTGGACTCGATCAAAGTCCTTAAGCCGTACGAAGTCAGAGAATATTTGAATTCCTACAGACACAACTTTACCGACGAACAGGTCAATGTGCATTTAACACAAGCTGTAACGTCGGAGGATAATGTAATCGGAGTACTGCAGAACATGACAGTCGACCTAATTAACAAGTCCTACACTCTCGCAAACAACGCTTCTCTTCGCGTCATGAATCGTGTTACATCTCACATGGGTCGGCCGCTGTTTGTCCCGGATCGGGATATGGCAAAGGTTCACAACGATGCCATTAAACAGTTTGTAGGACTCGCGTCTACGTGTCAAGCGTTAATGAAACACAAATACGCCGACAACAGTGACAGGAGCTCAGTTACAAATTCTCTACTGTGAACATTTCTGTAGATAACAAGATACTATAGAACGCGTCTCTTAAAGGGGGCCGACACCTTGCGTGTACATTGCCACCGACAATGCTTCTCATACCACTGTTATGGCTCCCGTATATCGCAGCTACCCCTGTGCACAAGACCAAGGAGCCTTACGGCTACGCTCCCTATGCTTGGATCTCGGTCACCAAATGTAACGCTCAAAGAAGTTGGTGTCAAGGTAAGAGCAGAAGCAGCTTTGCTCTGACCGTTGACATTAGCGACGACAACAACGACTGGTGTACCCACTACTGCCCCGGGGAAATCTACGCCAACTGGAGGCCCTCCAAGGACCCCACGAGTAATCTGAGCAGATACGAAACAGAGGGCTTGATGCTAGGTGCGTACGTCTACAAGTTGGACAAGACGTCTTGTCTCGAGATACCCGGAGGGTTCCGATGTTCGGATCGCGTTGTAGCAAGCACCCCCATGAATAAGATCTCAATCATGCTTCACGCCAGCCCGGAGAACAGAAATTACTATTTCGGTACTGACCCTATGGCGGAATGCGGACCGGATCCGCAATGCGCGACCTTCAAACTGTTATGAAGGACGCTATATGCATCCGCAGAAACAAGAAAATGGCCCGACGTCGATGACGTCCTAACTATTCGGAACTCTCCGTACCAATGCGCGCTGGCATACGTAGGACTCGCAGACACCGAGTCCATCAGTTCGTGTTACACACAACTAGGCGATAACTGTTTTGTGTCAGAGGGTAATAAATTCTGTATAGGCGAATCTGAGACTAGTTCGGTGGGTATAACAAACGCGGATAGTGACGCGTCTGCGCCCATCGTGATGTGTGAAGTGTCGAGCTCTGACGACCTAACGACACGAGACCCCGCGTGCAGACCCACTGCCGTAGAAATAAGAGATTTTATCACACCTTCGTCGTGCGACGCCACCATCATATCGCTCGACCGGAGCGTGTACAACGGAAACTACCTCTCCATCGACTTGGACGTCGAGCGATTTTATACCGTGGGCGAGGTGGGTCACGTCATCATGAGAGTGCCATTGGACGGATGTTTGGTTCCTATCTCGTCCACAGACCGAGGATTCCCGTCGACGATAAAGTACATAGCCGGTATTTTGGCCAAAGTGAGAATAGCTACACACTCGAGCGCAATCATGTTAGACGCAAGCGACTGGGGTGTGACAAAGTGCTCACACACCAATTGGCGAGATATGAATTTCACCAAGGTTGCGGCCGATTTAGCTTCGGCTCTGGTCAGTATGCGAGCTACCAAGTTATTCCTCAGGCTCCCCAGGTTAGAAGGGATCTTGACCAGCATCGACTTTTCACAATTAGGAGCATTCGAGGCTTTCGTGTCACCCAAGGGGGTTGTAGACATGGACCGTCCCGGACACTGTCAGAACATTTGGACCAAAGGACACGGATCATCCCAGGGTATCATGTCATATCTCTTAACTATATTGAGGAAAGGGGTCACAGCTAACAAGGTGATCTTCACTCTGTCGCTCACAGGGGGGCTGAAAATTAGCCCGTTGGAACGTAGAAACTCTCATTCCTCGGCTGTAGTAGGCGAGCTATCCCTGGCCGATATGGAAACGAACACAGTGCTGAAGTGCGAGGAAGACCTGAACACGAAATGCTGCTCGGGATCCAGCAGAGCGATATGGGCTAGGGATGCGATGGTTAACGTCACCGTGACCTCCACGTCGTTTGAAACACTAAAGCGTTTCCCAGAATTGATCGCCGTCGGCTTTGGAATAAATCAGTTTGTTATATCTCCAGTAGATTCTGATTTCAGGAGAGGCATTCGCAGTAACACCCCTGCTATATTGGGCATAACATCGGCCGTGCACAGACTGAGAGATTGGAAGAGACAGCAGACGGCCGCGGGTATTTCCACCACCACCACCACCTCAGCTGCGATCGGCACGCACCACGGCAGACCGGTCAGAACGCGACGATCGAGCTCGGACGCCGATGAGTCGGATGTGACGAGGTTGCAAGACGAGGTGGTCAGTATACCTGAAAGGCGATATAAGGATCCCCCGTCGGGATCAAAAAACTGTCTCGATCCACAGTACAACGTAGGATTGAATAACAGGATCGTCTGTCCAGGACTGATAGCGGTTCACAGTGCGTTAGGTGTGTTTAAGGATCCCCACAAGGAGATGTACGGCACCAGCTACGATAAGATATACATTGTCGATTTGTACAAGCTAGAGTCGTGCACTCCGGGAGAACCCAGCAAGCGGGCTCAGGTTTCCACGAAACCCCCCCAGGTCGCTATAAACATCAATACCCTCATCCCCACCACGGACCGTAATCATTATATGGTAGGCATCCTCGATGCGGATAAAGTGGTACAATACGTTCCTCCGGTGAACAAGGTGTGCACGACTCACAATACCGGAGATAGCATACACAGCATGAACATGAGTTTTGTGGACGACGGGTACACGATCGACACGCCGGTGGTAGAATCCGAGCACGGAGTGATAGTAAAACCCGTGGAAACGTTGTATTTCGTATCCAATTTCACCCCGGGCATAGATTACATCAACCTGAACGTACGCTGTGTCAATTACGACGTGAGCGCCCTGAAGCCCTGTCTCATTGCGATATGCGGAGGGGACAGTAGTTGCAGACGGGATTACGGGAGGCTGTGCGATTCGGCTCACGAGATCGTGAACGATGCCCGCAGGGCCGGAGAACTCATGCGAGAAGGTCTCGACGAGCTGACGGTGCAGGAACAAAAGGCTAGAATGTACGAGCTCCCGGATAGCGCGCCTTTCCCGTGGCTGGACAGACCTCAGGGGGGTCACGTGAGACGCAAAAGGTTTCTAGGCTTAGTGCTCGACGGAGCGGGCCTGGGGCTCGCGTGGCACGTTTCCAATAGAGTAGACACGTTGGAAGAACAAATGGATGCCCTTAAAAACTCGTTTGTGTCAGTGTCTCACAAGCTCGTGGAGGTGAGCAAGAAACTCGACGTGAAGATAAGCTTGGTGAACAGGAGGATAGACGAGCAAGAGAAAAAGATACAGAAGAACAACGAGAACGTGAACAGTAACTTTGCTATGCTTAGGGATGCCATGATGAGAAACACGGAAGCCGCCATGCGAGACACCAACGTCAAATTCTCGGTCATGGCCAGTTACCAAATGTGGTACGCTCAGATGCAGAGCATCACACATCAGATGATGCAAGCCACCATGCACGTCAAGTTCATGGCCAGAGGAGTGGAAAACTGTCTTCGTCAGATATCGTCGAAGAGGTCGGGTAGCTGTCCCAGCGGTATGTCAGTGATACAGGAACACCCTGGACTGTCTGAGTTCCCAACCGTTAGCACAGCCTTGTACAAAGACAGAAAACTTTTCATAGTACATTCTGTACCCGGATCCGTGGAGAAGACCGTGGTCAGGGGGATCGTACCCATGCCCAAAATGAGCACGGACGGAGTTCCTTGCTGGCCCGACTACAACGTGTGGTTGATAGAAGGGAGGTACTACGAACCGTCTCAATGTTACGGCAAGTACTGTCACAAACCTGAGCTTCACGATAGGTACACGCGATGTCTGAAGGATCCCAGTGAGTGCAAGACCGTCTGCGCACCCTGCCATAGAGGTATTTGTTACCAAGACAGAAAGGTCACTTGGATGGAAGGATCTGCTAAGGTGGAGATCGAATCCCCTCCGCTCAAACCGTTTTCGAGACCGCATATATCAGACGGACCCATATCGTTCGAGGATCTACTTAAGGACGGCATCCCTGGAGTACCCGAAATGGAGCTGGTTAAGGCCATAAACACGAGCATAGCGCTCACCGATGTGCGAGAGGACCTCGATAACATAACAAAGAGCCTAGAAGCCTTTGACAAGCGATACGAGGAGATGTCGAGCAGCAGGTTCACCTTTGGAGGATGGCTGTCGGGTTTTGCTAGCGATGCTGCTCTATGGATCTCTGTGGCTATACTTATTTCTTGGTGCACCGCTTTGTCCGTGGGGATGGGATACATGTTGTTTTGTGGCGGGAGTGATGGTGGTACTGTTCTACCTTCACTTCATAAGAAGAGATCAAAGTTCTTAAGATGATGACTGTTGAATGTATATGCTGTAATCACTGTATATTTCTTTCCCTTGCACACCTTGTATTTCTTTTACAATAAATGTCTTGTAGAACATGCAGATTGTCACGGTTCTGTTATGTTACGGGCACGGATCCTTTGAAACAGTGTTGGTTGCACTACTTTGTTCTGTGAACTGCAAGATGTACTACCCAGATCAACATGACAGTCAGTATATTGTACACTTTCCTTGGGCAATGTGTCACAGTTAAAGATTCTTATTAAAACGTATTGTGACTAGACCATAAAAAAAGCTATTGTGCGTCGTCTGACCTAGGGTTAGGCCTCAAAATAAAGGCTTCGACCTGAAGTCAGTACAGTGACTTTATTATAGTGCTTGTTGACATGTCACGTGCTTAGAAATACAAGACACAAAGGAACAGTAGGTGGATCATCTTTAATAATAAAGACATTTGTGTAAACACTACGTAAATGAGTCAAGAATGTGAGTCAAGTAACGGAGCTGTTATAACAGGAATGAGGTTTATTACTCTTAATCAATACATTGTGAACATGTACAGTCAGGAAAGACAACCACCGTTCCAAATCTAACATCGGCGTCCCCAGAACGATTTCCCAGTAAACCCCATACTGGTCCTCGGGTTGTGGTCAACATTGCGGATGCTGCACCTCTAGAGATCGCCAATTCTCCTGGCAGAGCAATCTATGGATATCACCAAATCCATAGGGGATGATCTTGGGGTCTTCTCGATGTTTGTGTATATCAAAAATTCCAGTCCACCTTCAAGTACTATGTCATCGTACACACGGGTATGGATTTTCTTTCCCCTCCCCGAGTCAAAGCCTCGGGTCACGTGCACCGGACCATCGTACGTGCGGCTGGTCATCGGTCATGGTAAAAAGCTTGGCTTGACAGGAAACCCAATCACATAATGTCATTTCAACAAAAGGGTTATCCTAAAAAAGATAGTGAGTCGGGACCGTGAGATACACGATTTGGCAACAACCTATTTTATCTGAATAAAAAAAAAAAAAAAAAAAAAATCTACCGTGCTTCCACACCAACTTTTTAATGTGTTGTATCTCATCTAATTTTGGTAATGACGATAATCAACAACGAGCACGTGAGAACTGATAATGTGACCGGAACTGCTGCCATGAAGCGACTATGGTTTAATATGCGTTCGTGGTCACCGGTGAGCTCTTTATAACGCAAAGTCCTCTCCCTTTGAGCTTTGACGATATAGTCCCGAGCCTCGGTCTCCATTGTTCTGATGGCTCGTAACACATCTCCACCTTGTCTCCATAGATCAGCCAATTCGAGTGTTAGATTTTGTAAAGCGTGGCGAGAACGTTGCATGTCAGTGTCAGACAGCGAGTACACGCTAGCAAGTACCCTCGGGTTTGTAGTCAGGATGAAATCAGCTTGACCGGACGACACTCCGGGCGCTGTGGTCAACGTGTAGGTGTCTGACCGGGGTTCGTAACACACGGGGCCGAAACACGGCGAGCCACACGTGACGGGACAAAGTAGACTTATTTCGCCATTCTCTGTCACGTTGCACACGGACACCGTGACATCGTCACGTCATTCGCAGATTCCCCTGGAGTCGCATTGAGGCAATCTGTAGTCCGAGCGCATGTCGGTCAGCATGGGCCTGGTCAACCAGCAAATCCTGTTGCCATTTGACGAATCGATGAAAGGCATATACCATCGCGATAGCGCCAACGGATCCCAGACCTCCCTCACTGTAACCAATGCCAGCTCAGACGCGGAGACCGAGCTACTTGCTACGGGTGTGTCGGTGTAATTCTCGGTAACGAACCCGGGTTCGCAACCCGTCATATCCGAACGCGCTATACTCTGAGCACATAACTGCAAGCGCTGCTCAGTGGCCCTGAGGGTGACTGTGATGGCGTTCAGATTTAACGACAACCTATACGTTCCACTCTTCCACATCTCTAACAAGTCCTTGAGTTTGCTCATGTTTGACGTTGTCGAAAGCCCGTTATCCAGATGTGGGATTGTCGGAAAATCATCTAGAAGGTTACGGATAGCTTCCGCTATCAAAAGCCTGTAGTGTTTCATCGCGTCCACGTCCTGAAGACCGGTGGTCGTGGAACGGTACGTTTTCACAGTGGGATCGTCTTGCACATTCAGCCGCTGGTCCGTGATACGCGTGGCCATTATGGCAGCTAGGTCATTGAAGCTCGCCTCCAGCAACTTTATGGCATAGTTGTATTCGCGCGTGGCCGTGCTCAAAGCGAGGCTCGTTTCGCGCCACGTTCCAATGGAGCACAGTCTGTCACAGCCGTGCCGATAGTCAGATAACCCTTTACAAGTAATTTGAGAACACTTTGGGTAGTCGAATTCGAACTTGGTCCAATTGAACCCTAAATGAAATTGATAGACAATATAGGTCTTGGGAATATTGGGTCTGAGTATCTTCCATTTACCAGGCCTTAGTATTACCCTGGGATCACTTTGGCCGCGAGCGGAGGTGACGTAGACTTGGCTGGATGACGTTGTCGGGGAGACTTGGGATGATGAGCTTGCGCTCAAAGACGTATGCTGACCGGTCGTGATGTGAACCGCGAGACAAAGGGTTACCGGTAGCACGGCGTACGAGGCCACACGGTTTAATGCGATCATTGCAGTTTCCTGTACTGAAATTGGTTTGATCGAGAGGCTTTACGAATACAGCAAAGCATGGAGATTAAAGTGACGTTGATTAATAACGCGAGCGCAGTAGCGCTCAGGCATAGAGCCGAAGTCTGAGCCCTGGTGGGAGCTAACTGAGTAGCCGCGGATCGCCACGTCTTTTCGTTGTCACTGACGATAGCGCCCAAGCGGAAGAAGTAGTCACCCAAGTCGGTGATAGCTCCGGTCGTTTCACTCACACAATCATCTGCTATTCGTAAGTACTCTCGGTAGGCCCAACTTGACATAATGCACGGCCCAGGAGACACACACGCAGGCTCAGGATAGATTTAACAGCTTTATTAGCAACAAGGAAGTGTATGGCTGCGTGTCTGTGGAATAAGAATGTATTGGTGGTGGCGTCTGTGTCAGGCACGGGGGCAGGAGGCCGTAAAGCCGGACAACCCTGTGGGAGAGAGCAGAGGGAGAAGGGTAACGGGCACCACACCAATACAGGGAATAATGATGGT
>JAJAQF010000331.1:0-25605 GCA_020510985.1 Pholidichthys leucotaenia
TTTGCTAGAGAGCATTTGGATGATCCAGAAGAGGACTGGGAGAATGTCATATGGTCAGATGAAACCAAAATAGAACTTTTTGGTAAAAACTCAACTTGTCGTGTTTGGAGGAGAAAGAACACCATACCTACTGTGAAGCATGGGGGTGGAAACATCATACTTTGGGGCTGTTTTTCTGCAAATGGACCAGGACGACTGATCAGTATAAAGGAAAGAATGAATGGGGCCATGTATCGTGAGATTTTGAGTGAAAACCTCCTTCCACCAGCAAGGGCATTGAAGATGAAACGTGGCTGGGTTTTTCAGCATGACAATGATCCCAAACACACCGCCCGGGAAACGAAGGAGTGGCTTCGTAAGAAGCATTTCAAGGTCCTGAAGTGGCCTAGCCAGTCTCCAGATCTCAACCCCATAGAAAATCTTTGGAGGGAGTTGAAAGTCTGTGTTGCCCAGAGACAGCCCCAAAACATCACTGCTCTAGAGGAGATCTGCATGGAGGAATGGGCCAAAATACCAGCAACAGTGTGTGAAAACCTTGTGAAAACTTACAGAAAACGTTTGACCTCTGTCATTGCCAACAAAGGGTATATAACAAAGTATTGAGATGAACTTTTGTTATTGACCAAATACTTATTTTACCGAGGAATTTACCAATTAATTCATTAAAAATCCCTCAATGTGATTTTCTAGATTTTTTTTTCCTATTTGTCTCTCATAGTTGAGGTATACCTATGATGAAAATTGGAGACCTCTCTCATCTTTTAAGTGGGAGAACTTGCACAATTGGTGGCTGACTAAATACTTTTTTACCCCACTGTGTATATATATATATATATATATATATATATATATATATATATATATATATATATATATATATATATATATATATATAGTATGTGTTTATAGTAATATGTACATATGTATACTAGCTGCTCTTGTTTTTTCTTGCCTTCTGATTGTTGCTCTGAGTGTTGCTATCCCTGTGCTGTTGCAATCCTTGAATTTCCCCATTGTGGGACTAATAAAGCCTTAACTTATCTTATCTTAGTATCAATGGTGACATTGATTCAGCGTTGATAGCAATCCTAGGCATCAAATCCTAATTTGGTGAGGCTTGATCCAAATGCTGAACTAAAGTTCTGATGTCGATAAGTTTTAAGCTTGTAAACAGTAACTATTTCAAAGTTTAGGTCCTTAAATTTGGTTTTCTGAAAAACTTCTAGAAATTTTCAAAAATAATTTGGGCATGACCAAATATAAACATTCTGTATATGCCTGTAAAGACTTAAAAATTCTGGGTACAAAAAGGGTGAACTAGAAGTATGTGGGTTTTGACATACTTGATATAAATGTTTTGGGTTTGCTGAAAAATATCTATTCAAATTTTCAAAAACAGTTTAAATGTGCATAAAATCTAAATAAAGTATAAAGGATATATATATTTGTATATACACATGCATGTATCCAAAACTCTTAGTCAAAAGCAAAAATAAAATTCTTTCATATTTGAGGTAGAGGTTCAGACTAATCAATATTGAGGTGACTCAAGGAGGTTCAAATTGAATTTGTTTAGTTAGACTAAACCATGGTTCCACAGATGTCCAAATCATAAGGTGTTTGAGCCTTTTGTTCAGAAAAACTGACTGGACATGGGATGTCGTTATCATTCTTTGAATGCAATGAGAAGTAAATTGGGATTTACTGCAAAAAGGATATGATGTGCGAGCATATTCATTGCTAAAGCGTTAACTGAAAAGCTAATGTTTCTAGCTACTTCTGAGAGTAACATCGACATTGGCTGTGTGTGAGCATAGTCAACCTTTAACACAAAGAGCAAAGAGTTCAAGACCTTGTTGAGTTTGACTGAAGCTTTGGAGCAAGCATTCAAAACCAACATAGTGTCTTGTAAGATTTTGGTAACGATTTGATTTTCGACGACCTGGCATTTCCGTTTAGCGGTGTTGACCGAGTTAACAGTGGGCATGCAAAGCTAACAAGAGGCTCTAACGATGAGGCTGCTATTGAGAATCCACCTGAGGATTGTTGACCTTTCGTCTTGGCTTGGCCCAATTCTGACTGGGTAACAGTGGGTGTGATTGCTAGGCAGATGGCTAAACTGATAAACCAGAGGGCCATCATCCTGGCAAACAGTTAACAGTGAGTGATTTTGGGTCTTTAGTCTTCTTGTTGATCTTTCTTTAGATACCTGGTTGGGAAATGAAAATTCCTCTCAGAGGTGGAATGATTTCTTTTAGAGATTGAACTCTAAACCTTGTGTTTGTTTTTCACCTTTGATGGGAGTTTTAATGTTATTAGCTCAAGCTAATGGTGTTGAATTTTTTTTGTGTGTACTATTTGATAATAGTAAGTTGATTGAAGTTTATTAGATTTTACAGAGGCCTTTGAACTTAGTTTAAGGGCTAATTTGGTTTTTATATACCCTTTTCTTTTTGGAAGTTTTGATGCAGTTAACTAATTGTTTGGAGAAATTTGACTGAGTGCACCTGAGGCTAGTAGTTAGCTTCGGTTATTTCTCAGATGTAGGTTTGATTTTAATCTTATTTATGGACTTACTTTGACAGTGTTGTACCCGACAAGTCCCATGGGGTTTTGATAAAGTCTGCTCTGATTTTGGTGAGCCGATTTGAAAATGGGGTCCTGGGTTTTGCACTTGAGTGGCCAAAGTTTGTTGTTAACAATTTGTGGATTCATCCACTCGGGCAGGAATTTAGGAGTGATTTTCTCTTCCTGTAAAAGGATTTCCAGTGTTTGCGTTACAAATGTGGGGTGGAACATCTTGTCCCCCCTTCGCAGTTTGTCATGCAAGAGTTTTTGATCATTGTACGCTTAGTGTCGTTTGGCGAATCGGTCCAAATGTTTTTGAAATACAGCCTTTGGAGCTTTGTATGTCGTTTTGATGCTTTTGTGTTCTGCAGCTGGAATGCTATAGGCATTGGCAGTCATCACCCCCCCTCTGGTTTTGAGGAACTTTGAGCGGTGGCGATGATGGTTCGTCAGAAGCAGGAACACGAGTGCCATTGTGTAGCTGCAGAGAAAGTTGTGTCGCATGAAATGGTTTCAATTTTGGTATGTCAAAGGGTGTAGATGCGGGAAGCGCATGTATCATTTTATCCGACCGGTGTTTGATGGTTTTATGGATCATTTGGTTGCAAGGTTGAGTGACTGTGTGTCTTGCGTTTGCAAAAATTGAGTTCATTGTCGCAAAAACTTGAGGTTTCAGAGGGTCTAGACAGCTGGTTGGTGTGGCTCTTGTGACCATGCGGGCCTCATGGGCGGGTGGGTGGGTTTCAAAATGTGACACCACCATTGAATCAAGGGTATCTAGGGTTTCAAGGGGGCCGTTTGGGTTTTCTGCTCGGCCGTTGAGTTTTCAAGGTCATTTGAGTGTTTGGCTTGACCTTGTATTTGAAGGTGACTTTTGACTTCTTGTGGACAGTACTCACCTTGGTCTTGGCGGTTGCTTTCACTCGGTTGCAGTTGTTCCATCAGTGCTAGTTGTGTGAGACTTGGGGTGTCTAAAGTGTTCAGAACAAAGCACTGTGATTCAGTTGTCCTTGTTGGGTCAAACGGGTGAGGGTGTTGCATTTGAGCCCATAGTTTGAGGTTCTTGAAATCAATCAGTGGCTCACAACGGTTCAGTAGGTCTTTGCCAACAAGCAATGGAATGGCGTCAAGTTTGGACATGTAGACCGGATGTGTCAAAGCCATGGGTCCAATGGAGATGTTTAGTAGCGATACGCCCAACAGGGTTGTTTTAGAGAGCGCATATGGTCGCATGGCTAATGAACAGGGTCCAGTTTCAAATATTTGTTAGCGTGGTTAGGGGCTACACATAGTTTGTCAAAAAGGGTGTGTGACATGAGAGTGATGTCAGCAGTGGTGTCTAAAATAGCGTCCTGACACACCATGTCTTCAAGGGCCAGTGGAAGGTAGAATTTCCGTGCCAACCCCCTCTCATTTAAATCACATAGAAATTGTGGAACAGGTGGCTCGACACAGAGTTGCGAAACGTTGTTAGAGGAGTGGTCTGTGACCTGTGGTTGGGCTGCCATAACAGCAATGGACTGCGTTGAGTCCTTTGGTCCTTCCTCATTTGCATGAGGGATTTTCTTCTTGCGTTTCCTTCATTTGGAACGTTTGTTCTGAGTTGGCACAGCTAGGTAGAATGTTAGTAGTTTTATTCTCTTTGTTGCTTTGAATCTCTGCTAGGAGGCGTTTGACAATTTCAATATCTTTTCTACTGAACGTAGGAGTTTCTTCTTCCTTCCAAGGTTTGTGATAGGTCTCTGCTTCTGAGCTTCTGTGATGAGATGGAGACCATTTGTCGCGGTTACGCATGTCTTCGTATCGGTATCTATCATCATGGTAGTCCGTATTGCATTCTCGTGACCTATCCGGTGACCTATCCTATGATATGTCCTATGATATCCATAGGACCTAGTTTGGTTTTGACCTTGAGGTTGGTTGGAAAAAATGTTTCGGCTGTTTATGAACTCGTAGTGTAAGAGGTGGAGTAGAGTGAGGAGCACCTTCCAACTACAAGATGTTAGATGCATCGCTAATAGCTAGCACTGTGGCAGGCTCAGCGTGCTTGTTGCGACTTTGTTGCTGTTTTTGGAACGCATAGTGTGCAAACTCTCTCAGCTGACTTATTGAGTTTGATCTTGGGTTAGCTGTAACTCCAAGGTGATGACTCACAGTGGGATGGAGGTTTTGGATGAAGAGGGTCTTGAAATTGTGGTCTTCTTCCATCCCTGGTTTATTTTGAGGTCCAAAATATGCAAGCAGAAGTCTGTGGTAGTAGGCTTGTGTCGGCTCTGAACGTCCTTGCTTCACGGCTAGGGCTGCTGTTATCCCTGCCTGTAGGCAGTTGTCAGAGAACTCCTTTTCGATGGCTTCACGGAGCAGCATATAGTCTGCTTTGATGTTCGCCGGCTGTCTGTCTATGAATTTTGATACTGACCTCTTAGATGTTAGTTTGATCAGATAGATGTGATCGTCAATCGTAGCATCAGGATACTTACGCAGGTAGTAATCAATGTCCTGTAAATAGACTTTGGCATCAGGTGAACCCGTAGGTCCTGGATCAAATTTGGTGACATTTCGCGCAATCTTGTCAAGGTCGCGGTCTGAAGGGGCACGAGCACGCTGTCCACGCGGTCGTCCGTACAACAGACAACAGACGTACAACGTCCGAAGATTTAGAAGAGTTTGTAATAATGTACTTTAAAGTTCACTGGTTAAATCCAGCATGTCCCAAAGTTTAAGGAAATTTTATTGAGCTGTGGATCGGTGTGGCAATGAGGGGCTCCATGTCTCCATGTTTATGGGGGCAATAAAACCAAAGCCGGACATAGGTGGAATTTCTTAGGCTCGTTTTAACAAAGGAATAGATTTTTGCTCTGGCCTGGGGAAAAAAGAGCAGTTTTTTACTGGCTTTCTCCTGGGTGAAACAAAATGCCTTTAAGCAGAAGAATAATTATTGCTGAGCCAAAGTGAGATGATGCTACACTCTTCAGCCAAGAAGTTGAGCGATCTTTTAATATCGTCCACCTCCTCAGTCTGCTGAGCTTTCTTAGTACCCATGATCCCGGACGATGTATGTTGATTGTGATCGTAGAAAAGAAAACACATGGGAGAAATCCCTTTGTTTTCCCGGAGTGTGAGGGGACTGATGAATTGCTTCACCAGCCACTACAATATTAAGTTATGAGACTGACAATTTCTCTCTTTTTTTGCATGAGCAGGCATACCGTTTTTATTCTCCAGCGGCAGTGACAAAGCAGCAGCTAAAAACGCTAGCTCTAAACTGAGTTTTAAAGGAAGATAACAAGAAACGAACTGGGAGCCTTTACCTGTGCGTCCTCACCTTACATGCCACAACCGGAAGTGCTACTTGGACATTCAGAACACTCAGTTTGAGCATGAAACAGAACAACTGGCTTACGGGCAGAGAGCCCCTCGGGGGACAACCAGTTAATCACGTAACTGATATGTATGGACTGATATAAATATGAAAATGTGCCTTGCATTCTCTTTTGTCCTATTGTTATACATCCTCCGGAGCAAAGAGAGGAATTCCGGCGCCAGTAATCAAGCAATTGATATGTGTTGACTGTTATGTAAATGTGCCATGCATTCTCTCTTGTCTGTATAAATGTGCTCACTCAAAACGCACTGACAACGCATTCAGAGCTCACTCACAGCGCACTGCCACAGCGCTGAGTGAGTCTCATGATGGAGCAATAAAACACCTTGAACCTTCAGCTTGCCGTGTCCGCCTGGACTTATTTTTTCCTCCACACTGGTCCTACATGCATGTCCTACGCTTACTTTACACCAGTGTGGAGAGTGTAAATAATGAGACTGATTCTTGAAGCAGACGACTTTATTCACTCTCTCATGATGAAACTCAGTTTAGAGCTAGCATTTTTAGCTGTTGCTTTGTCACCTGCCGCTGGAGAATAAAAACGATACGCCTGCTCGTGTGAAAAAAGAGAGAATGGCCAGTCTCATAACTTAATATTGTAGTGGCTGGTGAAGCAATGCATGCAGTGTGGACTGCATGTCCTACATGTTCAATGTAGATACCCCCCCCCCGCTACATGTGAAATGCCATGCAACAAGGTAGAGACTTGGTGAAACAGTTTGCGTGGTAGAATAGGCTTGTTTGCGTTACATTTGTAGAGCTTTGAGGTGTCATCAAAAAGAGCTCCCTTTTTTATTCATTTGTAAATTTCAGCCTGCGGTGCTTCTTTTGAGCTTCAACAAGAATATCACGTGACAGCTATTCTGTCAGTGTTAAAATAGAATCATATGTGCTTTGCTCAGGTTGCAAGCCTTGTGCAACCGCTTTTGCAGTTTGATCCGCAAAATGATTACCCTTGAGAAACCAGATCATTGCCATTTGTATGAGCAGCACATTTGCATATGGCCAGCTGTGATGGAAGTTTGACACTTTCAAGCAACTCCAAAATAAGGTGTTTATGCTGAACAGCCTTCAATGTTGATATAATCATGCCTCTGTTTTTCCACTGATGTGCAAAGTGCTGAATAGTGGAAATGCATATTGGCTATCAGTGTTAACTGTAAGTTTTTTATTCTGTGCCAATTTGCATGCTTCAGTCAGGTGCAAGTTTTTGGGCTTTCAAAACAGTGTCATCAGTGACAACTGCATAGCCAGGCAAACTTGATCCATCACAATCACGTTTTGATGATCCATCTACAAACAATGTGAGATCTTAATCATCCAAGGGGATGTCCCTCAAATCAGGATGTGGTTAGTGTTCATTTTCAATTTCTGCCAAACAGTCGTGAGGTTCTCCTTCAGTGGAAATTGGCATGAAGCTTGCTGGATTTAATACTGTGCAATGCTCATGGTTAAATGTAGCTGTGTGACAGTAGCACTGTCATGCATGCAAGGTGTCTGGAATGGTGAGAAGAAATGATATCTTGCTCTGAGACAAAATAACAGACACTGCATGTGTGACCTTGAGGGTCAAAGGATGAAAAAGAGCAATCCCTGCAGATGCTTGACCTGTCATGGATGCGGCTATTACGGCCAAGCACACACGGAGGAAGGGCTCTTGCAACAGCATCTAGTCTAGTGGAATAATACACCCACTGGAAGCATTTTTGCCCCAAATGGTAGAAGCAGCACTGATGTCATGTGTCCCTGCCCTGCAATACAGACATTTGAATAAATGGCTTCTTATAGTCAGGGGAGTGCCAGGAATGCAGTGCCGACCAAAAGCTTTTTCATCCCGACAAATGCTTCCTCTGGTTCAGGTGTCCACTCCATCTTGTCCACCTGTGCCATTGCTTTTTTGTAAATGAGGTCAGACAATGGTTGCACCTCAAATGAATAATTTGCAATCCAGGAGCGACAATAGTTTACTGTTCCTAAAAATGACATCATGTCTCTTTTTGTGATTGGTTTAGGCGCTGCCAAAATAGCTTCTTTGTGAACAGGATCAACATGTCTCCCTTCTGCTGACAAAATGTGACCTAAGTAATTTCACTTATGTCTTCCACAACTGCAGCTTTGCTTTGTTGACCTTGTGACCCCGCTCAGTAAAAATTTCAGCAAGGCAATGGTGTCTTTTTTGCAAGTGATTTCATCAGGGGATGCCAGCAAAATGTCATCAACATACAGGAGAAATTGATTCTCATGAAGTGGAAAGAAATTGGGCCAAATTTGTTGATATTGCCTGTGAAAAAATGGTCGGTGATTCACAATATCCCTGTGGCAGCCTCGTGACTGTGTACCTCTTGCCTTCAAATGTGAATGCAAACCAAAACTGATGATCTGGGAGAATAAGAATGCTGAAAAAAGCATTACTGATGTCAACCACTGTGAAAAATTTCAAATGAGATTGTAAATCATTTAACAAAGTGTGAGGGTCTGAAACTGTTACAGCCCTATGAATTACAGCTTTATTCACTGCCTGAAGATCTTGAACCATCCTCCAGTTGGAGGATGGTGCAGCTTTCTTTACCGGAAACAGAGGCGTATTGCATGGTGATTTTGGACATGATACGACAACCCCTGCATCAATCAATTCCTGTATAACAGGTTTAATGGCTTCCTGTGCCTCTGGGCATAGATGACACTGTCTCTGACAAGGTCTAAAATGAGGTTTTGCATTTATTGTTACCAATTCTGCATTTTTCATTAAGCCTGCATCTGCCTTTCCTGTTGACCACAAGGAATTTGAAATTTCTGGGAGTTCATTTTCCTCCCCTTCTGTCAGAGAAAATAGTCATGCTTGTGATTGAGGGATGTCAATGCTGACGTCTTTTTGGACTTGTGCCACCCGGTTCAAAGGCAGTCTGTAGGTGTCAAGCTTCAAACAGTACTGAACTCTTGGATCAGGTGTATCCTTCCATGACTGATCACATTGTTCTGCTGTGTTCACAAATCTGCCGACATCCTTCCACTGCATGTTTTTTAGGCTTAATCAGTGCAATGTGTGGCAACTTCCAGTGTATGAAGTGGCTCTGATCTTCATCAGATGCCCCTGCATAGCCTTTTGGTGATCAGTACAAATTTGCAATGACTATTCTGGGGGATGAATTTGCAAAAAATGTTTTTCAAATTTATCATCTGGGCCACTTAGATATCTGTCATGAATGTTGCAATGATATTGATTTGTGGCCTGCACAGTTTTAGGAACCTGTGTTTTGAAATGTTGCATTATTTTGGCTTCCAAGTTCTCAGTCACCCCAGTTGGTCCGGCCGGTACCAAACAGAACGAATATGAGTATCTTGGTACTGCAAAATGCTGCACCACATGGGTTTCTGATACATGTGGGAAATGTAATACCCTCATACCACCTTCTGTCGGAATTGCGGCGCTATTGAGAGTTGTGAGCAAATCCCTTCCAAATAGGTTAACTGGACACACTTGTGACAAAATGAATGAACCTTCTGCACTGTCCCCTGTGACAGGATCTTTTACTGCTACAATTTCAGAAAGGTATTCCTTTTTGTGTTTACCATTTGCTGATTTAATAACCACTGTGTTTTCTGATTTTGTGAACCAACCAACATCTAGGCCTGAAATGACAGATCTGCAAGCCCCAGTATTACAGAGAAATTTCAAAGGAGTTCCCTGAACTTCTATAGTAACCTCTGGTAAACACTGTAGTGTCATGATTAGGTCAAAGTAAGGTAAATGAAATATGTCAACTGTGTCATTGTCAGTTTCAGTAGCTGTACTTAGCTTTGAATTGGTTAGTCACATGTTAGGATGTGGTAGGTCCTGATGTTGCTGCGGCTGCTGAGCAGGGCATAATCCCCTCCCCTCTCCCCAGTCTCTTGAACGTACAGGGCAATGCTTTCTCCAGTGGCCCTGTTGCCCACAGGAATGACAAAAGTCATGGCTCCACTGTTGCGGGTTTGCAGGCCCAGCTCCATGGCCCCTCCTCCCTCCTCCACACCGGAGACCCTGGAAAAATACAGAAGTGGGGGAAACATAGGCCTCCCTCTGAGGGTCAGCAATTACATAAACAGGAGTGGGCTATGTTTTAGCCTTCTTTTCTTCCCTGTCCACACGTTCCCCCTCCAATAATTCTGCATATTTTGCATAAACCAGCACATCAGCAAATTAACATTTATGATATGTTACAAGATGTTTGCGTGCATACTGTGCTAAATTTCGGATGCATATTCTGTAGGAATACACTTTTCAAGTGTTGCCAATAGGGTTCTGTACCTGTGTCTGTGGTGGGATTTTCCAAACCAGAATGATTGTCAAAAACATCCTGCAATCTACATCTATAGGCTTCAACACCTTCTGTCTTATTCTTTGTGGTATTCTGAATGGCTGTCCAATCATGTTTTAATCTCCACTTGTTTCCAATGTGTTCATTTAATTCTTTCACCCGCTGAGCCAATACTGCATCATTAGGTGATAAGCGTCTGCTGCCCTCTGCCGCTAATCTAATGACAGAGATTAAACTCCCGCAGTCCTTTACCCTAAGTTTACCAGTGAAATTAAATTTCTTTCTCCATTTTCCATCTGTCTTATGCCTTGCTTGCTATAACAGCAACCCATATTTGAAAGTTGTTTTTTTTTCCTCTTTTCAAGTTTTCACACAAATCAGTAGCTACCCAGCCTTTTCTTTTCTCTCTCTCTCTTCTCTCTCTCTCTCTCTCTCTCTCTCTCTCTCTCTCTCTCTCGACCTATAATAATAGGGCCATTAACGCCGCAGATTACATCAGTGACACTGACAAATTTATTCGGTCTGTTAATGTACTGAGGAAGGAGGTTGGTGTTGACCTCCTGGATGAAAGAAAACGCTACCGCCTGAAGAAGCACCTCGCAGCCCTGCGTAAATCAGCAGGGGGACAAAAGGCCAAGCGCGCAAAGATGGAATGATTTCAATGGCAAAGCACGGTGCTCCTCACAAATATCGCCATAATGCAGAAAATACAATTAGGGACCTTAAACATAAATGGCGGCAGGGGTAATCATAAAAGGGGATTCGTTAGTGACCTGTTCAAACGGAAGGGTCTCAACATTTTGTTTTTGCAGGAAACTCATACCACTTCGGCGGATGAAGTCGACTGGGGCTTGTGGTGGAAAGGCCCATTTTCACTCAGTCATGGCACAAATCTAAGCGCGGGAGTGGCCATTTTGTTTGGGGAATCAGCAAATGCACAAATTTTATTGGTGGTGGAGATAGTGAGGGGCAGGCTGCTTCTAGTTAGGGCACAAGTGGGGGATTCCGTGTTTTGCCTGGTTAATGTTTACGCGCCAAACCACGGCGCGGAAAGGGTTGCCTTTTTCAATACAATGACTACTGAATTGCAGCGCTATCACCAAGACCAACTTGTTGTGGCTGGTGATTTCAACTGTACCTTGGACTTCACCGTAGATCGCACTAATGCAGAACCTCATCTGCAGTCTTCTAGATGCTTGGAAAATTTCACTGTGCAGTTAGACTTAGTGGACACGTGGAGGTTGAAAAATGCCAATGCGAGACGGTATACCTGGGTCAGGGTCACTGACGGGGTTGTCAGTGCTGCTAGATTAGACAGGATATATGTTTCTAGAACCTGTAGCCCCGGCCTCCTTCACAGTAACATAAGTCCCGTCGGTTTCACGGATCATCACCTGGCTACTGCGGTGTTACTGAACTCACTAGGGAAACGGGCAAAGTCATATTGGCACTTCAATAACAAGCTCCTACAGGACAATGCCTCTTGTCCGTATTTTGTGTGCTTCTGGGAACACTGGAGGACCACGAAAGCTCGTTTTGGTTCCCTCGAACAGTGGTGGGACGTTGGCAAAGTGCAAATTCGCCTTTTTTGTCAACGGTACGCTGCGTACTCAACTGCCATCATCAATGCCAAGGTCAGTGAACTAGAGGACGCTGTAAAGAGGCTGGAGGCCAGCTTGGTTACGGGTCGGGATTCTACCGCTGGTCCGTTGCTGCAGGAGAAGAGATCGGCCCTGCGCACATTCTTGCAGGGCAGAGTGGAGGGGGGCGCTAGTGAGGTCGTGCTTCACTCGCCTGCAGGACATGGATGCACCAACGTCCTTCTTCTTCAATTTGGAAAAGTCTACTGCGACAAAGAAGCTGATGGCTTGCTTGTCACTCCCAGATGGTCGCCTGACTACGGACCCGTCCGAGATGCGCCGCCATGCAGTGGATTACTACGGGGCCCTGTTTGCTGCGGGAACGTGTTGCAAAGAATCTCAAAATCAGCTCTTCGAGGCCCTTCCGGTGCTCGGCTAGGACGACAGGGCCGCTCTGGACTGTGCCCTGACTTTGGATGAGTTGACTGTGGCTGTGAATCAGCTGGCGCTGGGACGCGCGCCTGGACTTGATGGCCTTTCTTCAGAATATTTTAAGCATTTTTGGAATGTTGTTGGACCAGACTTCTATAACGTTCTGACGGCCTGTTACAGGGAAGGAACTACCTGTCTCATGCCGCCGTGCAGTGCTGTCTCTGTTGCCAAAGCAGGGGGACTTGGCCCTGCTGAAAAAACCGGAGGCCTGTGGCTCTTCTTTGCACGGACTACAAGGTGTTTTCCAGGGCCCTGGCAAACAGACTGAACACTGTCTTGGGTTTGGTTGTGGATAGGGATCAAACATATTGTATTCCTGACCGGAACATTATGGACAATGTTTTCCTCATACGTGCCGTTCTCCAGCTCAGTAAATGTTATGACTTACAGTTTGGAATTGTGTCTTTGGACCAGGAAAAGGCCTTTGATAGGGTTGACCATTCCTATTTGTTTTCTACCCTGAGGAAGTTTGATTTTGGAAATATGTTTATGAGGTGGGTCAATCTGCTATACACTGGAGCTGAGTGTTTGGTGAAGGTGGGGGCGGGACTGAGTCGGCCAATCCCTGTACACTGGGGAATACGCCAGGGGTGTCCACTCTCGGGGCAGCTGTACAGCTTGGCTATTGAGCCTTTGCTATGCAGGTTGCGAGCTCGGCTGGGTGGTCTGGTTCTACTGGGGCCATCAAGCTGTGGCCGCCCGATTGTCTTGTCTGCTTATGCGGATGACGTCGACGTTTTCATCACCTCCAACGGGGATGTGCAGCGTCTGGTGGACACTTTGACAGTTTATGAAAGGGCATCTTCTGCACGGGTTAATTGGGCCAAGAGTGAGGGTCTATTGGTGGGCCACTGGTCACGTCAAGCCGTCCCTCGCATGCCCGGCGGCCTTCAGTGGGGGACGGCCGGTCTCAAAGTGTTGGGGTTTTTTCTGAGTACGGAGGCTTTTGAACGAAAGAACTGGGAGGGTGTTAAGGACAAGGTGTGTGCTCGCATTTCTAAATGGAAATGGTTGCTACCACAACTGTCATATAGGGGCAGGGTTCTGGTCGTGAATAATCTGGTTGCCTCGGCTCTCTGGCATAGGCTGGTGGCTTTGACACCGCCAAGGAGCCTCGTGGAGGAGATTCAGAAGACAATCGTGGACTTCTTTTGGTCTGGTCGCCACTGAGTCCGCGCGCCAGTTCTCTACCTGCCTGTGGCCAAGGGGGGGCAGGGCCTGGTGGACATACATTCCAAGATCGCCAGCTTCAGGCTTCGAACTGCACAACAACTCCTTTACGGATGCGGACCCTGCTGGATGGACACTGCTAAGCTGCTTTTGAGGAGAGTTGGTCGCTTGGGCTATGATAAGCAGCTCTTCCTCGTGACATCTGGGGAGGTGGACCTTACTGGACTATCTGCTTTTTACACGTCCGTTTTGCATGCATGGTGAGTCTTCAACGTGGCACGCTTCCGTGACAAGGCGCCGGGCATGTGGCTGTTCGAAGAACCACTGTTTTTCAATCGATTCATTGCAGCAGAGGTGCTGCAGTCTGCGGAGTTGTTTGTGGGAGGCACGCTGTACCAAGCTGGGTCATCTTATGAGGATGTCGACCACATCGATGGATACACTGAGGCGGAGTGCAAAAATTACATCTGTCAGACTGCTGCAAAGGGTGGTGGAGGATGTGTGTGCCGCCCTGCCGCAGCCGCTTCGAGCGTTTGCGACGAACCGCACTCTTTCCAATCAATGGGATGACGACACTGCGTCCACCTTTCCTGCAATTTCCATAACTCCAGATGTGGGGGAGTGGCAGGGAGGAGAGGATCACCTACTGACCTTCAGGATTCCTCGCCTGGGCAAGTTCCAGTTTGTCGGGACAAGGGCGGTGTATCACATCTGTGTGAAGGTTCTGAATCTGCACTCTCTGAAGGATGTCACGGAGTCGAGGTGGGCGGGTTGTTTGGGGCCAGGGGTCTCCCCAAAGGGCAGCTGGCGGTGCATGTACAAGCAACCGCTTGAGAAACGCACAGCAGATCTCCAGTGGATGATTGTGCATGGGGCAATAGCCACAAATAAATACAGGGCACACCTTGATCCGACTGTGGGGGGGGATGTTTGTTTTGTTCCCAAGTTGAGACCCTCGACCATTTGTTTGTCCACTGTTTTCGTTTATCTGGACTTTTTGACATTTTGCGCGAGTGGTTTCGGGCTTTGGGTGAACGATTCTCTTTTGGTCTGTTCGTTTACGGTCCAAAGTATAAAGTGGCAAGGAAGGCTGCCCACACTTTGATGAACTTCCTATCTGGGACTGCTAAGCTTGCCATCTGGCTGACGAGGAAAAATCGGGCAAGCAATGCTGGCAATGTGGATCCTGTGTCCGCGTTCAAGGTCTTGTTGACAGTCAGACTCCGGGTGGAGTTCTCTTACTATCAAATGGTAGACAATCTGGAGGTGTTCATCAATAGATGGGCTGTAGGGAATGTTTTGTGTTCAGTGGGTCAGGGGGATGAGTTATGTTTGCACTTTTGAGATGTGACACACTTGGACAACTGATATTGGTCTTTCTGCAATTTTGAAATGTGCAATAAAGCCTTTTTTAAAAGTCAAGTCTCTCTCTCGCTCTCTCTCTCTCTCTCTCTCTCTCTCTCGTGCGCATGCGTGGGCGTTTGTGGGAGCAGGGGTGTGGAGTGGTGTCGAGTGAGTACTTTAAACTTTGTATTTTCTAACTTTTTCTCTATCTTGTGTGTTTGAGGTGTGTGTGTTTAATATAGTGGGTTGAGTGTGTGTGTGCTGGGGTGTGAGTGTTGGAGTGAGTGTGTTGGGGAACGGTAGCTTCTGCTGCCGGTTTTTCCCAGCCGGCATCATGCCGGTGATTGATGGTGGTGTGGAGTTTGAGCGCTTAACCCGGCGTCATGGTGTGAGAATCCTCCCGACAGTTCCCTGTTCTGTGGAGGAGGCCAGCCTCGCTGTAGGACAGGTGGTTGGGCATGGCAGCATAAAATCAGCATCGAGGATGAACAGCGCAATTGTGATCTTTCTGGATTCGACTGAGAAAGCTGATCAGGTGGTGGCACAGGGAGTGGTCATAGGTGACACTTTTACTCCCGTTTTACCGCTGGCGAATCCGTCTAGGAGGATCACTATCTCAAACGCTCCTCCTTTCGTTAAAAATGATCAGCTGATTAGAGAGTTGTCCCGTTTTGGCCAGGTTGTGTCCCCTATCAGAATGGTCTCTCTGGGTAGTAAATCACCCCTGCTGAAGCATGTTGTATGTCATAGGAGGCAGTGTTTCATGGTGTTGAAAGACAGCTCTGCTGAACTGAACGCGTCTTTTAATTTCAGGATTGATGGCTTTAGCTACTTGGTGTTTGCAACATCTGAAACCATGAAGTGTTTTGCGTGTGGCGCAGAAGGCCATCTTATTAGGTCATGTCCTGAAAAGGCGAACACAAAGAGCACTGGCGGTAAGAAAGGTGACGCCGCTGTTTCTGGTGGTCCGGAGGGTAGCGCTACATGTGGTGCGGCGGATGCCGCTGCGGCGCCCGCTTCTGCTGGGGCGGTCGTGGCCGCGACTGCGGCCGCATCCGCGTCCGCGGCCGCGTCCGCTTCTACTTCTGCGGGGGCGTCCGCGTCCGCGTCCGCGTCCGCGTCCGCTTGTGCTGGGGCGGCCGCGGCCGCCTCTGCTGGGGTGGCCGCGGCGGGCGCGGTAGTTGTCCCCCCAAACAGTGATGGTGGGGAATTTCTGTCTGGCGGCAGCTCTGATCATTGTGACGAGCCTGTCGCCCGGGGTAAACAGGTGGAGGGTGTAAGTAAAAGTGCAGTTAAACGAAGGAACGTGAATGAACAGACTTTGCAGGCGGGGGAGGAGCGGTTTGAGGCTGTAGCGGACACACAGAGCAAACACTGCATGACAAACGTTGCGTTTCATGAAGAAATGCAGGAATGTAGTTTTGTTGAAGAGGATCCTTTTAAAGCTGCACAAAAAAGGAAAAGTGCGGAAAACTTGCAGAGCTCTGCTAAATCTAGTAGGGTTGGGAATTTAGATTTACTGAATGAGAGCGCTTCTGACGAAAGTGGAGATGAGTCTGAACTGATGCAGACGCAGACGCAGGAGGAGCAAAGCTCCTATTGTTTTACTAAAATTAGACAATTTCTCCAGGTGACTAAGGGGAGCAGAGCTGTGAAAGTGGAAAATTACTTTCCAGATCTGGAGTTATTTGTGGCATCAGCTCGCAAGCTGATGAAACCGAATGATGGGAATGAGACTTTTACTGATCAGGAAATTTTTCGTTTAAAGAAACTGGTTGTCAAACTGAAATCACAAATTACTAACAGTCATGTTGACTCTTAGTTTGTTTCTTCCCTTTTATGCTATGTGTGTGTTTTTTTACTGTACCTTATTTTTATCCTTTTTAATGCCCCACCTTAGAATTGGCACTCTTAATATAAACGGGGCCAGGGATGATGTAAAAAGGGCCTCTTTATACAAGCTTTTTAATTTAAAGGCACTTGACGTGCTGATGGTCCAGGAGACTCACAGCACTGTAGACATTGAGTGCCAGTGGAGAAAAGAGTGGGATGGCTGCATTTTTTTTAGCCACAAATCCAATAATAGTGGAGGGGTGGCTGTACTTTTCTCTCGGGGTTGTGTGCCTGTCTCTTATGAGGTAGAAGAGGTGGTGAAAGGACATGTACTCTTGCTAAAGGTACAGCTTGAAAACGTAAACTTGGTTCTTATAAACGTGTATGTGCCAACCCAGAGAGCAGAAAGGATCAGGGTCTTTAATATGCTATCAGATACGGTTAGATCCTGTAATCCAAATAGTTTTTTATTTCTGGGGGGTGATTTTAACTGTACATTAAACCACAGACTGGACAGGAACCATCAGGAACCTCACCCTGCTTCTGCCAATAGGCTGAGGGAACTAGTGAAGGCGCATGAAATGGCCGATGTGTGGAGATCACATCATGGGGACCAGAGGCAGTACACCTGGAGCCATGCTAAAGATAACCTCTTATCTATGGCTAGGTTAGACCGTTTCTATGGTTTTAAACACCAAATGAGTGTTTTTAAAAATAGTTGTATCTGTCCTGTTGGTTTCACTGATCACTGCCTGCTGATTTGTTCTGTTTTCATTGAAAATGTAAAGTGTAAGAGTGCTTTTTGGCATTTTAATAATACACTTTTAAATGATGTGTTTTTTAAGGGAGTTTTTCATGATGTATGGAAGTCACACAGGGAACAAAAACCCTCTTTTAGTTCTCTCCAATTGTGGTGGGATTTTGGTAAGGCCCAGATAAAACAACTCTGCCAACAGTACACTCAAAATGTCACTCGTAGCTTGACCCAATCCTTGAAAGTTCTGGAGACTGAGGTGGTAGAACTAGAGGAGTTACTCAGTTCTACAGGAAAACAGGAGCACTTAGAGGCTCTCAAGTCAAAAAGGTCAGCCTTGGCTAGCTTGCTAGGGGTCACCGCACAGGGTGCTCTGGTCCGCTCACGCTACATGGATGTAGCTCTGATGGACTCGCCCTCCCAGTACTTTTTTGGACTGGAGGGGAAAAATGGACAGAGAAAGCTCATTCACTCCTTGTTGGGCGATGACGGGAGAACAATCTCCACAGCAGCAGAGATCAGGAAACACGCTGCTAGCTTTTACAGTGAATTGTTTAGAGCAGAGTGGAGGGAGGACACGTCACTGGGCCAGGTTTTCCTTGATGGTCTTCCAGTGCTCTCAGAGGACCTTGTTGCCGGCTTGGATGCTCCACTGTCTCTGTCTGAGCTGCATACGGCGCTAATGAGCCTCCAGAATGGAAAATCACCAGGCATAGATGGTCTCTCTGTGGACTTTTTTAAGGAATTCTGGCCCCTGCTTGGTCCAGACCTGCTGGAGGTTCTCCAAGATAGCTTGGAAAGGGGGACCCTACCCACGACCTGCAGGAGGGCCATCATCACACTGTTGCCGAAAAAGGGGGACCTCCAGAGCCTAAAGAACTGGAGGCCAGTCTCTCTGCTCTGCACAGACTACAAGATTCTCTCAAAAGCTCTGGCCCGAAGACTGAGAAAGGTGATGAGCGAGCTCATTCATGTAGACCAGACTTACTGTGTGCCTGGCAGGCTGATTAGTGACAACGTCACTTTAATTCGGGATATTTTGGAGGTCTCTGGTTCATTGGCGGTAGAAACTGGTTTGATTTCAATTGACCAGGAAAAGGCGTTTGATCGGGTTGAACACCAATATTTATGGACAGTTTTAACAGCTTTTGGGTTCAGCCCAGGCTTCATAGCCAGGATACGGGTCTTGTACAGTGACATTGAGAGTGTGCTGAAGATAAATGGGGGCCTGTCTGCCCCTTTAAAAGTCCAGAGGGGGGTTCGGCAGGGCTGCCCTCTCTCAGGGATGCTGTACTCCCTCGCCATAGAGCCTTTGCTTCACTGCCTGAGAAGGGATCTAAACAAGCTAAACAAGCAGAGTGACATTGACGTTTTGGTTAGGAGTGTCAATCTTTTTGGCCAACTTTCCTCTGCAAAAATAAACTGGGGAAAAAGCGAGGCTCTGATGGTGGGGGAGAACCTAGAAAATCAGCTTACGCTGCCTGGTGGGTTGATTTGGAAAAAAGGAGGGTTTAAATATCTTGGTGTCTTTATTGGAAATCAGCAGTTTGAGCAAAAAAATTGGGATGGGGTCATAGAGAAAATTAACGGGAGACTAAACAAGTGGAAGTGGCTAATGCCAAGAATATCTTTTAGAGGAAGAGTGCTCATTTTAAATAATCTTGTTTCCTCATCCCTGTGGCACCGCCTCATGTGCATGGACCCCCCTGCTGGTTTGTTGTCCAAAATTCAGTCTGTTTTGGTGGACTTTTTTTGGGGGGGTGGACTCCACTGGGTTCCTCAAGCCCTGTTATTTCTTCCCAAAGAGGAGGGGGGGCAAGGAGTGATTCATTTAGCTAGTAGAGGTGCTGCTTTTAGACTGACTTTCATACAGAGACTGCTGACGGGCCCCCAGGACCTGGTATGGAGGCCTTTGGCCTGTGTTATTTTACAGAGAGTCCTTGGGCTTGGGCTAGACCTCCCTGTGTTTTTAATGGATTTTAAGAACTCTAATGCACTGTCTTTACCCAGTTTTTACCGCAGTCTCTTTTCAGTGTGGACTCTTTTTAAAAAACAAAGAGGGCCATGCGATTCCCTCTACTGGTTGTTGAGGGAGCCGCTGGTTTTTGGTGGTCGCCTTGGTGTCCTGCCGGGAGTTGGAAGGACCTTCCTTGATAGGCTGTGTTCCAGGAACGTTCTCACTCTGAAGCAAGTGGTGGAACTGGCTGGTCCTGGCCTCAACAACGCCTCAGCTTTAGCAGCTCATCTTGGTGTCAGGTCGAATCGTTTCATCAATGGTCTTCTCGCACACTGGAAACAGGAGCTTCATGGACTTGAGCACTCCCTACTCTTGGACTTTAGCAATGGCACGCTGCAGCCGGAAAGCACGGACCCCTTTCCCTCTCTCACGCTCTATATGGACTTTGACGTCGCTCCTTGCTCCTTACTGGCATTCTGTGCTCCCACTGGTGTGGACTTTGGAGGAGCCAGTGGTAAGGCACTCTACAGACTGGTGGTGATGGCACTCAACAAGGACAGATTGAACACCTGTGTGGACACTCCTTGGAGAGCCTATTTTAGACTAGGAAAAGGGCATCGGCCTGCCTGGAGGGCTCTTTATAAAGCCCCTCTCCCTAAGAGGCATGGAGACTTACAGTGGAGGGTCCTGCATGGCATTATAGCTGTCAATGCTTTTGTTTCTGTGATTAACAGCAGTGTCAGTGATCAGTGTGTTTTTTGTTCCTCTAGGGAGACAGTTTTTCATTGTTTTATTGAATGTCAGCGCCTGAGTGGCCTCTTTGAACTTCTCACAGAACTTTTTCACTTTTTTAAGGAAGTTTTCTCTAAGCAGGTTTTCATTTGTGGTTTTATGTACAATCGTCGTTTTAAGCAGAAGTGTCAACTACTGAACTTTGTTTTAGGGCAGGCAAAGTTGGCTATCTATGTAAGCCGGAGAAGAAAACTTGAAAATGTTGAGAATGATGTTGATGTCAAAATTTTATTTGTGAGGCTACTTAAAGCCAGAATCAGGCTGGACTTTCAGTTTTTTATGGGGAATGGGGATGTGGAAGGTTTCAGGACCCTCTGGTCCCTGGAGAATGTCCTCTGTTCAGTTCGTGATGGACAGCTTTTTTGGGGGCGTTTTTTGGGGGACTAATTTTCTGTGTAATATAGCATGACATAGAAATTGTATTGACTGATGGACAAGTGTGTGTCACGCCGCGCCATTCATCAGCGGCGCCACCTGCTCATGCACCTGCTACTCGTCAGCGGCGAAGGATAAAAGCCGCCTCGCCCTGAGCGTCGGCCTGAAGCCGTAGACTTCATTTCCTTGTATGGACTTCTACCACATTCTCTTCAGCATCCTCATCTCCGGTAAGAAGTTCACTTACCTCATCTCTCCAGTCTGCTCCCCTGTGCACAGGTGGATTCCTCGGCGGCGGACAATCCCGTCCCTCGTCTCTCCTCGCTGCTGCACCGAGCCCTGCAGGTGGCTGTCTCCCGGGCTTCCATCCTTGAAGCGCCAGTCATCTGTCCTAAACAAGTAAGCTTCTCTCCCTCGCCTATTCTCCTCCCGTGTTGGTGTGTGCTCATCACCCTGTGTCTGATTTCTCCCATAGGGTTGCCGGCTGAACGGTCTCCTGCCTCTGGGTCCGAAGCAGACGCCACCACCAACACATTAACATTCCGCAGACACGCACCCAAACATCCCTGTTGTTAATAAACAGCTTGAACTACTCTGAGCCTGTGTGTGTGCGTCTCCTGAGCCGAACGTTATGTCAGTGTGTTTATTAAAGATCTTTTAAAAATCAAAATCTCTCTCTCTCTCTCTCTGAGTGGGTGTGGTCGTGAGTGCGAGCTGAGAGCGTGTGACAGCGTGAGTGAATTATTTCAAACTTTTCTCTATCTTTTGGTGTTTAAGGTGTTTTTTTGTTAAATAATCTTAATTTTTGTTGTCTTCTGTAGCTGGGGTGGGGTAGGTGTTTTGGGAGGGGGGTTTCTGCTGCCAGCTCTGCTGGTCAGCATGGTTTTGGAGCGAGGCTCCGGTTTTGAGCAGCTGACACGCCGGCATGCTGTCAAACTGACACCGGCTGTCAGCTGCTCGGTGGAGGAATGTAGTCTGGCTGTGGGGGAGCTGGTCGGTTATGAAAGCATTAGATCAGCTTCTAGAATGAATAGTGCCGTGGTGATTTTCCTGGATAGTATTGAAAAAGTTAACCAGGTAGTGGAGAGCGGGGTTGTGATTAAAGACACACTGGTTCCTGTTCTGTCTCTGGTGAATCCCGCTTAGAGAATTACCATCTCAAATGTCCCACCATTTTTAAAGAATGAGCTGTTGGAGAAGGAGCTGTCGAGACACGGGCAGCTTTTGTCCCCCATTAAGCACATCCCTCTCGGTTGTAAGTCCCCGCGTTTAAAGCATGTCATGTCTTTTAGGCGACAGGTGCTCATGATTTTAAAGAATAGTGAGGAAAGCCTCAACCTCGTATTTAAATACCGGATTGACGGCTTTGATTACACCATCCACGTCACCTCCGATAATATGAAGTGTTTCGGCTGCGGAATGGAGGGACACTTGATTCGATCATGCCCTCAGGGAGTGGGGGGTGATCACTCGGGGGAGGCCGCTAGTGCGGCCTCGGGGCCGTCTGGCGGCGGAGCGGCTTCGCTGCTCTCCGAAGCTGACGGCGCTATCGCGCCGTCGGGCGCTTCGGCCGAGGCCGCGGGGCCGTCTGGCGGCGGGGCGGCTTTGCCGCTCTCCGCAGCCGGCCTGTCGAGCATAAATGAAACAGCAGCGAAAGTTAAAGCACATCGCAGGGCTGCTGCACAGACCAACATTGTGGACAAGGGTGAGATTACCGAGAGGGATCACGCTGAGGATCAGACAGAGGAGCCAAATGAGGCCCAGGTAGATGGTGGGACTAGAAAAATGAATATAAAAGCACAGCACAGGGTGAGCGAAAGACAGGAAGAAACAGCTACCAGGGTGGCTGAGTCAGTGTTGGAGGACGAGGATGACATCGAATTAGATGAAGAGTTATGTAAAATCTCAATCAAGCGGAAGAATTTGGAAACCAAACAGCAGAGGAGCAAAGTAAAAAGGGTTGTCAAAGACAGTTCTGAGGTTTCTCTATCTCAGCCAGATTCTTATGCTGGGTCTGAGATAGAGAGTGATGGTGAAAGCAGTGATGATGTGGCCAGTGGAGGCGGTTACCCCTTCACAAAAATACAGAAGTTTTTGCAGGACACTAAGGGGTCCAGAATGGTTAAAGTTGAAAGCTTCTTCCCTGATCTAAAACGTTTTGTTGACTCTGCTCGGGCCTACATGAAAAATAGGGGAGAGCTTGAGCAGGAAAGTTTTACTGATCAGGAGGTCTACAGACTAAAAAAGCTTGTGCTAAAAGTTAAGAACCAAATTGCCCAGGATGATTAGTCTTTTATCGCTCATTCTTTCTTTTCTGTTTTTGTATTGGCTTTACCCTTTTATACACATGTGCAGTTTTAATTTTGGCACACTCAACATCAATGGGGCAAGAGAAATGTCCAAGCAAGCGAGTGTTTTTACTCTTGCAGAATGCAAGAAAATTAATGTTCTGTTTGTTCAGGAGACTCATAGTTCTGAGGACAATGCTGCTGACTGGAGGAGGGAATTTTGGGGTGAAATTATTCTTAGTCATAAAAGCAGCAACAGTGGTGGAGTGGGTATTTTATTTTCTCGAGATTTTATTCCACTTTCTTATGACATTGATGAGATAATTGCAGGCCACATTTTAAAAGTTCGAGCTGTTTTTGAGAATGTGAAAGCTGTTTTTATAAATGTGTATGCTCCAACCGTAGGCACAGAAAGATTGGCCTTTTTAAATATTTTAGATGACACGATCAAAAATTGCAGTAATGATGACTTTTTATTTGTGGGAGGTGATTTTAATTGTACAGAAAATCCTCTTATGGATAGGAATCACCCAGAGCCACATGCTGCATCCAAAAGAGTTTTAAAAGGTCTCATAGAAGCTCATGATCTGTGTGATGTGTGGAGAAATTTTCATGGCAAGGCTAGACAATACACATGGAGCCATAGAAAGGACAATATTCTGTCCTTAGCTAGACTGGATAGGGTTTACAGTTTTAAGCACCATTTTAGCATTTTTAAAAGTGCTTTTATAGTCCCTGTTGGCTTCACAGATCATTCCCTGGTTCAGTGTTGTGTTTTTATCAAGAATATAAAGTGCAGTAGTGCATACTGGCATTTTAACACGTCACTTTTATCGGATAACAGTTTTAAAACTGCTTTTATGTTTTTTTGGAGTAATTTTAAATTAACAAAATCAAATTTTAGTTCTTTGCAGCAGTGGTGGGATGTAGGGAAGAGCCAAATAAAGAATTTGTGCCTACAGTATACTCGCAATGTCTCTGGAGACTTGGCCAGGTCTGTCAGGGACCTGGAGAGAGAAGTAGTGGAGCTGCAGTCTTTGGCAGGCTCCACAGGAGAAAGAGGACATTTTGAGGCCCTCAATGGCAAAAAGTCTGTTTTAACTGACCTACTGGGTGTGGCTGCCAGGGGCGCTGTGGTACGCAGTAGGTTCCAGAACATCGCACTAATGGACGCTCCATCTCATTTTTTCTTTGGTCTGGAGAGGAAGAATGGTCAGAGGAGGATGATCCACTCTCTTAGCTCCGAGGACGGGCGGCCAATCCATGAGTCTGCGGAGATCCGTCGCTTTGCAGTTGCTTTCTACAAGGATCTCTTTAAGAAAGAATTTGTTGAGAATCCACATGCACTGAGTCATTTTTTGACGGACTTGCCAAAGGTGATGGCTAGCGTGAATGCGGAGCTGGAGAGCGGGATCACTCTGCAAGAACTGGCAGTGGCTGTCCAGTCTCTTCAGTGTGGAAAAGCCCCAGGGATAGATGGCCTACCAGCGGAGTTCTACAAGGCGTTCTGGTCTGAGATCTGTGAGGACTTGCTGGAAGTACTGTCTGACAGTCTGCGGAAGGGTCACCTGCCCCTAAGTTGTAGGAGAGCAGTCCTCACCCTCCTTTCAAAAAAAGGCGACTTGAAAGACATTAAGAACTGGCGTCCGGTGGCCCTCCTCTGTACTGACTACAAAATTCTCTCCAAAGTGTTGGCTACCAGACTGAGGAAGGCGATGGAGCAGGTCATACATGTAGACCAGACCTACTGTGTACCTGGTAGGTTGGTTACAGACAACATTTTTTTAATTCGTGATGTTTTGGACCTCTCCAGCTCATTGGTCAAAGAACTTGGTCTTATTTCAATAGACCAAGAAAAGGCGTTTGACCGAGTTGAACATCCATACCTTTGGCAGACATTAGAGGCCTTTGGTTTCAGCTCAGGGTTCATCGCCATGATCCAGGCTTTGTATAGAGACATTGAGAGTATTCTTAAGATTAATGGTGGTTTGAGTGCTCCTTTCAAAGTTGAGAGGGGTGTCCGACAGGGCTGCCCCCTCTCAGGTATGCTGTACTCTCTTGCCATTGAGCCCCTCCTTTGTAAACTAAGGCAAGGCCTCACTGGTTTTAAAGTCCCCAACTCTGACTCTGTTTTTAAAGTGTCTGCCTATGCTGATGACGTTGTTGTTTTTACAAGAAATCAAAATGATGTAGACTACCTTTTAAGAACTGTCAATCTTTTTGGTGAATGCTCCTCAGCGAGAGTGAATTGGGGTAAGAGTGAAGCTGTTGTGGTGGGGGGGAGACCACAAAAAATTGCCCTACCTGGTGGCCTCTCGTGGACACAAGGTGGTTTTAAATATCTTGGTGTGTTCTTAGGGAATCAGACTTTTACTGGGAAAAATTGGGAGTGTTTTTTAGAAAAAGTTGAAGGAAGACTGAAAAAATGGAAATGGATTCTGCCAAACTTGTCCTTCAGAGGTCGTGTTTTAATCATCAACAATTTGATTGCTTCGATGCTGTGGCATCGACTGTCTTGTCTGGACCCTCCACCCAATTTGCTGGCCAGAGTGCAATCTATAGTCGTGGACTTTTTCTGGGACCGTCTTCACTGGGTTCCACAGAGCATCCTGTTTTTACCGAGGGAAGAAGGTGGTCAAGGGCTCATCCATCTGGCCAGCAGGGGGGCTGTCTTCCGCCTGCAGTTCATTCAGCGACTGCTGAGTGGCCCCCTGGACCTTGTGTGGAGACCTATTGCCAGGGCTGTCCTGGCTCGCTGTGGAGGGCTTG
>JAJAQF010000332.1:0-25549 GCA_020510985.1 Pholidichthys leucotaenia
GGGGGGAATGAAGGAGGGTGTTGCCTGAAATCCACAGTCATCTCCACCGTTTTGGCTGGGCTAAGTTCAAGATGGTTCTGGCCCTACCAGAGGATCAGCTGCTCCACCTCCCGCCTGTATGCAGACTCATCACCATCCCAGATCAAACCGATGACTGTGGTGTCATCCGCAAACTTCAGGAGCTTCACCGAAGGGTCCTCTGAGGTGCAGTCGTTGGAGTAGAGGGAGAAGAGCAGTGGGGAAAGGACACACCTTGGGGGGCACCAGTACTAATTTTTCGGGAGCTGGATGTAATTCTCCCTAGCTTCACCTGTTGCCACCTGTCAGTCAGAAAGCTGGAGATCCACTGTCAGGTGGAGGGGGGCAACTTGAGCTGGAGGAGTTTCTGATGAAGGATGCTTGGGATGATGGTGTTGAACGCCGAGCTGAAGTCGACAAACAGGATCCTGGCGTATGTCCCTGGGGAGTCGAGGTGTTGCAAGATGTAATGTAGTCATCCCTGTGGATCTCCATGACTGAGCTTTGAGTTGAAAGAAAACTCATTATTGACATGAACAAACTGGAACTTATCAGATAAATAAGATCTAAACCACTGCAACAAAGTTCCATCAAGTCCAACATAGTGTTCTAATCTATCAAGTAGAATATTATGATCGGTAGTACCAAAAGCTGCACTAAGGTCCAAAAGGACAAGTACAGAAACAAGTCCATTATCAGATGCGATCAGGAGGTAATTAGTGACCTTCACTAAGGCTGTTTCGGTACTATGATGGATTCTAAACCCAGATTGAAATTCCTCAAATAAACCATTTCCCTGCAAGTGGTCAAATAATTGTGTAGCTACAACTCTTTTTAAGATTTTTGAAATGAAAGGGAGATTAGAGATTGGTCTGTAGTTAGCTAAAACTCCTGGATCCAACGTTGGCTTTTTGAGTAAGGGTTTAATTCCAGCAGTTTTAAAAGCCTGCGGTACATGGCCTAATGTTAATGAAGAATTGATTATTTGAAGAATAAAGCTACCAATAAATTGGAAGACTTCTTTAAAAAAAAAAACCTTGTAGGAATAGGGTCTAAAAGACAAGTTGAAGGCTTGGATGAGGAGATTATTTTGTCTAACTCTGAAAGGTCAATTGGAGTAAACTGATACAGATATCAAATGAAGGAGTTGTAGTAGTAACTGTATTTAAGTTAACTGTGAGAAGAATCTGACTGATTTTATCTCTGATAGATGAAATTGTATTATTGAAAAAGTTCATAACGTCCTGACTAGTAAGCTCTAAGGGAATGCTAGGACTGACAGAGTCTTGACTCTTTGTCAGCCTGGCTACAGTGCTGAAAAGAAACCTGGGATTATTCTTGTTCTCTCCTATTAATGCAGAATAATAACTCATTCTAGCTTTTCTAAGAGATTTTTTATAAATTAAAAGGTGATTTCTCCAAGCTAAATAGATTTCATCTAAATTAGTGGAGTGCCATTTTCTTTCTAATTGACGAGTTTTTTGTCTTAAGCTACGAGTTTCTGTGTTAAACCAAGGGGTTAGAAATCTCTGAGTAGACTTTTTCTTTTTTTAAGGGGGCCACCATGTCTAGAGTCTGATGCAGAGAAGCTGTAATACTATCTACCATGCTATCAATTACAGAATGAGTAAGCTGTCTATAGCTTATTTCCATTGTGTTGACACATGGCATAGAGGAAACAATCTGCATAAATTTGGTAACAACATTATCTGAGAGGCATCTGCTGTAGTAATATTTTTCCTTAGGAGCCAAATAGTCAGAAATAGTAAAATCAAAGGTTAACAGACAATGGTCTGACAGTACAGGATTATGAAGAGACACTACCAGATTTTCTATTTCTATGCCATTCTGTATGTCAGAACAATGTCCAACGTGTGGTGGAGATAATGAGTAGAATTTCCTACTTTCTGAGAAAACCCCATCGAGTCTAATATTGAATTGAATGCCTTATTGAGACAGTCACTATCTACATCTACATGTATATGAAAATCCCCTACTATAATTATTCTATCTGATTTCAGCACTAAACCAGCTAAGAATTCAGCAAATTCGGATAAAAACTCTGAGTAGGTTGATGGGGGACGATAAACTATGGCAAATAAAATTGGGTTTAGCCTAAAATTGCTAAAATGCCCCATACTGAGGACCAGGCCCTCAAAGGAATTATAACATGCTTTTTGCTTTACATTAACTAGTAATTTTCAATGGTAAATTGTTGCTACTCCTCCTCCACAACCAGCACTTCTGGGATTTTGACAGTTTAAATAACCAGAGGGAGTTGATTCATTTAAACCAGCATAATCCTCTTGTCCTAATCAAGTCTCTGTAAAGGAAATTAAATCAATCTGATGATCAATTAACAGATCATGGACTAACAGATACTTGGGAGTTAGAGACCACATTTATTTTTTTTTTTGTAACTTAGATTTTTATTCATTTTTCATCATATATATTGCATTCAGATCACAGTCTACATTTAAAAACAAAGGGGCTAGAGTAAGAAAGAGAAAAAAAAAAGGGGGGGACAAATGTTGGAGCATCAAGTTTTTAGTTTCCATCTCTTAATTTTTCTGGTTTTTCCAGCGTCTTTGGTTATTCTTTCAATTTCTGTCTCGTTGTTGCACTTTGTAGTGTGTCCATTTCCGCCATTTTTTTTCCCATAGTCCTTCTTGCATTCTTTGTCGATATGTTAGTTTTTCCATCATACGTATGTCCTCAACAATGTCAGTCCATTGCTCTTGGTCAGGAAGAACTTCTGATCGCCATTTTTTTGTGATTGTTTTTTTACACGCAATCAACAAGATTTTAACTAGATATCTGTCCTCAGCCTGTATAACATTGTCTCTTTTAAGATCACATAAGTACATCAGGTTACAGTTCATTGGTATATTATATCCTAATATCCTCTGTATTGTCACATGTATAGATTTCCAGAATGATGAGATTTTGCAGCATTTCCAAAACATATGTGAGTGGTCTGCATTTTGAGCCCCACATCCCCTCCAGCATAAAGATTGGGTATTTGTATATTTTCCTTGAATCTGTGGTGTAATGAAAAAGCGAATCAGGTTTTTCCATCCAAATTCCCTCCATGTCCTTGAATTTGTTGAAGTGTGTTGTGTTTTCCATATTTCCTGCCAGCTTTCTTCTGTTATGTTTAAATTGAGCTCTTTCTCCTATTTCTCCTTTATATAGTTACTTGAATGATTGTTTGCCATAAGTTTCTGATATAGCTCTGAAATAATTCTTATTTTATTTCTTGTATATGAGCTTAAAATGAATTGTATAATCTCGCTCACATCTGTTTGGAGGTTATGCCTAATCTTCTTCATATAATAGTCTCTCATCTGCAGATATCTGAAGAATTCCGATCTTTCTAGTTTAAATTTTCTCCTGATGTTTACAAAGCTCCCGAGATCTTTTTTTCCGATATTGCCCCATGCTGTGATTCCCTTGTTCACCAGATTTTTGTATCCCCTATCTTGTTTTGCCGGTTCAAAATGACTGTCAAATGCTACCCATTTCAATAGTTTTATGTCTTCCTTTATATTATACTTTTGTACTATTTTATATCACAGTTCCAAAGTAAATTTAGTGATTGGGTCTATTTGTTTGATTTGCTTATATGCATCGTTATCTCCTATTATGCTTTGTACAGGGAGTCCCTCAATTTCCTTTTCCATTTCTTTCCATTTTGCCTCATATCCTTCGTCGCACCAACATATGATATATCTTATTTGTGCTGAGTAGTAATATTCCTTTAGACTCGGTAGGCCCATGCCTCCTTTCTCTTTTGGTAACTGGAGAGTTTTATATTTCACTCTTGGCTTTTTACCTCCCCAAACAAATCTCGATATCATCCTGTCCCACTTTGAGAACTGGGCATCTGGAATCTCTGTTGGTAGAGCCTGGAAGAGGTAAAGTAATCTAGGTTGTATGCTGATTTTGACTGTCTCAATTATTGAATCAGATCCATATTTAAGATTGACCATCTATCAATATCTTTTTTTTATTTCTTGTTCCAATCTATCATAGTTTGCTTTATAGATTTTGCTTAGATCTTTAGATATGTTCACTCCAAGGTATTTTATTTCTTTTTGTTTCCAGTTTAGTTTGATCTTATCAGTTATCTGGTTTAGAGGGTTATAGTGGAATGTCAGTATTTGTGTTTTTGTTATGTTTATCTTGTATCCTGATAATTTTCCAAAATTTTCTATCAAGTTCATCTTTTCCATTATTGATTCATCTGGTTGTTCAAGGTAAACTATAATATCGTCTGCAAATAGCCCAATCTTGTGTTCCGCTCCCTTTATTGTTACACCTTTTAATTTCTTATTTTGTCGTATCGCTTGAGCCAGTGGCTCTATGAACAGAGCAAACAAGGTGGGCGATAAGCAGCATCCCTGCCTAGTTGATCTTTGTATATTTACTTTGTCTATTAAGCTACCGTTTATCTTGATTCTTGCCACAGGTTCTTGATACAGCGTCCTTATGCATTGTACTGATTTTTCGTTAAATCCAAAGCGCTCCAGTACACTATATAGGAATTTCCAGTTAACCCTGTCAAATGCTTTTTCTGCGTCTAAACTCATTATTACTGCGCTTTTCTTTTCTTTATGTATTTGATTAATTATATGTATTGTTCTCCTGATATTGTCATGTGTTTGGCTTCCCTCTATGAAACCAGTTTGATCATCTTCTATCAATTCCGTCAAGAATGTCTTTATTCGTTTACATATAATTGTTGTATATATTTTATAATCCACATTTAATAAAGAGATTGGTCTATAGTTTCCGCATTGTTCTCTATCTTTCCCTGGCTTTAAAATAACTGAAATAATGGCTTCGTTCCATGATGGAGGTATTTTGTTGTTGTTCAACGTCCAATTAAATGACTTTAGGAGCTGTGGCGTGAGTTCTTCTATAAACAGTTTATAAAACTCAGATGGGTATCCATCACTACCTGGTGATTTACCATTTTTAAGTGACTTAATCACATCTCTAATCTCTTGTGTTGTTATTTCTGCTGTTAGCTTTTCATTTTGTTGATTTCCTATTGATGGCAAGTCCAATGTGCATAGAAATTTTTTTAATATCTTTAGTATTTGTTTCTTCAGGTTGCGAGTATAGTTCTTGATAGAAATTATGAAATATTTCTTCGATGTTTTCTGGGTTAACTGTGGTTTTATTTGTGATGGGGTCTTTAATCTTATATACATTATTCATTGTTTGTTGTTTTCTTAACCGTTTTGCCAGCAGTTTTGTGGCTTTTGGTCCCGTTTCATAATATTTTTGCTTTAGATACCTATTTTTCCTTTCAATTTCATCTATTTGTGTTTCTTTTATCTTTATTTTTTCTTCTTTAATTTCTTGATATATTTTTGAGTCATTTGTGCTTTGATGTTTACGTTCTAATTCCCTCAGTCTCTCACATCTTTGTTCATATGTTTCCAGTTTAGACTTATTTGCTTTTCCTGTTTCAACAATTAATTTACCTCTTAACACGGCTTTTAGTGCGTCCCATAGTATTGTTGGGTCCACTTCTTCATTGTCATTCTCTTGGATATACTCGTTTATGTTTACTTTTATTCTTTCTTTCATTTTATCATCATTTAACAGTCCTACATTAAGTTTCCATGTTGTTTGTCATTTTCTATTGTTTAAATATATTTCCATGTATATAAGATTATGATCTGATATTTCTGCCCCTCCAGTCCAACAATTTCTCACCCTGTGTCTGTCACCTTCATTCATAAGGAAGTAATCTATTCTAGAGTGTACTTTATGGACTGCTGAATAATGTGTAGAGTCTTTTTCGAGTGGGTGCAGGTCCCTCCATATATCTACCATACCCATTTCTGCCAGTGAGGTTCTTATGAACTTTGTTACATGTTTTTTTGTCTTCTTAACACTTGTTGTGTCAACCTCATGATCCATGACAGCATTTAAGTCTCCTCCACAAATTAGGACTCCTTCACTGTGTGTTGCTATGAGATCAAACAGATGTTGAAAAAAAGCCTTGTCACTTTCTGGTGGGGCATAGATGTTCACTAATGTGATCTGCATACCATCTATTCTTCCCTTTATTATTACATACCTGCCTTCTTTATCCTGGATTTCTTGTTCATATTCAAATTGTATTTTATTTGAAATTAGTATCATAACCCCCCTTTTAGTTCCTCCCTTAAATGAACTGTAGTAGGAGTTCTTATAGCCAAATCTCTTTAGTTTCACATGTTCTGTCTTGCTCAAATGTGTCTCTTGCATAAATATAATTTCGGCTTTTTCCTTCTTGAATTTTCTTATTATTCTTTCCCTTTTAACAGGTGAGTTCAGACCATTCACGTTTAGTGTCATTATCTTAAGATTTTTACCCATATTCATGTTTTTCCATTTTTTTAACTTGTGCTCCTAGCCCCTTTAACAATAAAAATAACATATATTTATATAAAAACACATTAACAAATCTCGACCTCCGTACTTTGGGCCTTTCTTCTGCCCACTGGTCCCTGTTGGTGGGTGGAGGGAATGTCCTCACAGAGTGAAGGGCCCTCCCTAGACCTGCATTTACTATCCAAGTAATAGTCATTAGTCTAGAAATGTCCAACAAATATCACTTTAACCTCTCCTAGCCGTTTGTTTCTCTTTTACCTTGTCTTCTTGGCCTTCATTTCTTCTGTGCCTTTCTTAATCTTTGTTACAATCTAGGCTTTCAGTTGAAAGCCTTGCAGTTTTTCCTGGGCCCGCTGCTCCACGTCTCCTCCCGTCTTCTGCCGTTCACTCGCCTCCACTCCGGCTGTCGTGATGCGTTCAGTGCCGCCGGTGCTCCAGCCGCTTCCTCCGGCATGCTCACCACAAAGCCCCGCTCCATTATGTCCAGCGCTGCCTCTCTGGCTGTGTTGTATGTCTTCACGCAGTCCTCCCAATGAATCCTCATCTTCGTTAGCGGCGTTTGGAATCTAATTTTTTTCTCTTTCAGCGTTTTTTTAATGTTGGCATATTTCTTTCGCTGCTGCACAATTTCTGTCGGGTAGTCATGATCAAAGAATATCTGCTTGTCGCCGATTCGTATCTTTTTTTTCTACGCTTGTGTCAGGATTCTTTCCTTTACATCATATTTCAGAAAGTTTACCACAACTGACCTGGGTGTAGAGTGTGGATTCGGGTTCTGTGCCGAGGCTCTGTGCGCTCGTTGGATCTGCAGATCCGCTTCACCGGGCAGCTCCAGCTCTTTTTTTAAGAACTGATCCATGAATTTCGTCATCGAGTTGCCTTCAATGCCCTCCGGGATCCCGAAGATGCGTATATTGCTCCGTCTGGACCTGCTCTCCAGGTCGGTTATTTTCTCCTGCATCCTCTGCGTTTGTGCCATCAGGGTCTGTAGCTGTTCGCTTGCCTCACTCTTCCAGTCTTCCAGCTCCGATATTCGGGCCTGTGCTTCTGTTATATACGCCCGTTGAGAGCGCAGCTCCTCCATGTTTTCTGCTAGCTTGCGCTCTATTTCTCTTCGGAGGCCCATAATTTCCTCCTTCATCTCTTTTTTCAGCTCCTCCTTAAGAGCCGCTAAATCCTGTTGTAGCTGCCGCTTGAAGTCTTTCAACTCTTTACCCAAACTGGCGAAGCCAGTGTTCATATTATCGAGCCTGGTGTCCTCCATTTTCTCTGCTGCAGTCACCTCGTTTTTTTGGGCCTCGTGTTCAGCGATTTCTCCTGCGTTGGTGAAGAGGAATTCTTTAATTTTACCCTGCTTTTGTCCTTGTGCCCGACTCCTTTGTGTTTTCATCCCTTAGTTTATTGATCCGCTTATGTCGAGTTGGCCATTTACCGATGATTTTTAATCCGGCTAGGGAGAGCTCTCTGTTTAAGCGTTATGTCTCTCCGCCATCTTCCCGGAAGTCCCTCTTAATTTTTAAATTATGAGGAAGAACAGACGCCAAATCATTAAATTTAGAGGCTTCATGTTTAATTTGAGTTTTACCAACTTTTTGTTTAATCACTTTGGGATGCTTATACATTATATTTTTATTTACTTTGGAGGGAGCAGACAATGATTCTCTGATGGGGATGACAGGGGCTAAGTTGAGGGGTGGCGGATAAAGAGGAGCTGCAGAGAGGCATCTAAGACTGCGACTCCGCTTCCTGGTCCCAAATCTGAGTTGTCAAGGTTTTAGAAATTTGGATAAAAATGATGCCAGATTGTTAGATAAAACAGACGTACCATCCAAAGTGGGATGGATGCTGTCTTGTCTAATAAGACCAGGTTTTCCCCAAAATGAGTTCCAATTGTCTATGTAGCCCACGTTGTTTGCAGGACTCCACACAGAAAGCCAACGGTTGAAGGATGACAAGCGGCTATACATGTCATCACTGGTCAGATTGGGGAGGGGCCCAGAGAATACTACAGAGGTAGACATCGTTTTGGCAAAGTCACACATCGATTCTACATTAAGTTTTGAGACTTCTGACTGCAGGAGTTAAGATAAGATAAGCCTTTATTAGTCCCACAATGGGGAAATTCCAGGATTGCAACAGCACAGGGATAGCAACACTCAGAGCAACAATCAGAAGGCAAGAGAAAAAAACAAGAGCAGCGAGTATACATATGTACATATAAATATAAATATACAGTATATTGTATATATATAGACACAGTGCGGAGCATTGTAGCGAGATGGAATAAATATGTAAATATATAAACACACACAGTGTGGAGCATTGTAGCTAGATGGAATGAAACAGCACAACCGTCTACTTAGTTATCCAACATGGTATGATTATATACCCATACATATTCTCACCCTCCATAGCGACCGGTATTTTCCTAGTTGTATACCGGAGGGGACCATTGTGTAAGTCTATTGCGTCTTTTGCATTCAATACTATTAGTTTGTCACGTCTTTTTGCTATCTCTGCGAGCAGCCCTGCTTAGGTTGTACAGTCTGACAGCCGTAGGTAGGAAGGACCTGCGAAACCTCTCGGTTGTGCACCTAGGATGATGTAGTCTGCTGCTAAATGAGCTCCTCGGTGCATTCAGTATGTCCTGCATAGGGTGGAACTCGGACTCCAGCAGAGATGACAGTTTAGCCACCATCCTTCTCTCTCCTATCTCCTCCACTGGGTCAAGGCGCTGCCCCAGGACAGAGCTAGCTTTCTTGATCAGTTTGTTCAGTCTCTTCCTATCGGCTGCAGTAATGCCACTGCCCGAGCAGACTACTCCAAAAGTGATGGCTGATGCCACCACCGTGTCATAGAATGTCTTCAGCAGCGCCCCTTGTACACCAAAAGACCTGAGTCTCCTCAGTAGGAACAGCCTGCGCTGTCCCTTCTTGTAGAGTGCGTCAGTATTGTGTGACCAGTCTAGTTTATTGTTCAGATGAACACCCAGGTACTTATAGGATGTCACCATCTCGATGTCTGTTCCCTGTATATTTACTGGTGCTGTGAGGGGTTGTCCTTGCCTGCGGCAGTCCACCACCAGCTCCTTAGTTTTCCTCGCGTTGATCTGGAGGCAGTTCCGATGGCACCAGTCCACAAAGTCCTGGATAAGCCCTCTGTACTCAGCTTCATCTCCGTTGGAGATGAGGCCAACGATCGCAGAGTCATCAGAGAACTTCTGTAGATGGCAGTGTGTTGTGTTGTGTGAGAAGTCTGCAGTATAAACGGTGAACAGGAAGGGAGCCAAAACCGTTCCCTAGGGGGCCCTGTGCTACCGATGATTGTGTCGGACACACAGTCGCGGGTTCTCACAAACTGAGGCCGGTTTGTGAGGTAGTCCAGGATCCATGATGACAGGTGCTGGTCCACCCCTGCGCACAGCAGCTTGTCCTTCAGGATCATCGGTTGGATGGCGTTGAAAGCACTGGAGAAGTCAAAGAACATTATCCTCACCGCATTCCCGGGCTTCTCCAGGTGGGACAGGGAACGGTGAATTAGGAAGATCACTGCATCCTCCACCCCAATGCCATGCTGGTAGGCAAACTGGAGTGGATCTATTGCTGGTCCCACCAGGGGGCGGAGGTGAGCAAGGAGCAGTCTCTCCAGGGTCTTCATCATGTGGGACGTCAGGGCCACTGGTCTGTAGCTGTTCAGATCTTTGGGATGGGAAGTCTTTGGTACAGGTACCACACAAGATGTTTTCCACAGCTGTGGTACCCTCCCCAGCTTCAGGCTCAGATTGAAGATGTACTCCACAATCTCACACAGTTGGGCATCATAAATGCCGGCATGGATAACAATTGAGGAGTATTTACAGTTACTTTTAGCCAGCATTTTCAAATTTGACTGGATATTGCCTGCTCTGGCCCCAGGAATGCATTTGACTATGGCTGCTGGAGTCTCTAGGTTCACGTTTCTGACTACCGAGTCGCCAATGATCAGAGTTTTTCCTCAGCGGGTGTGTCGCTGAGCGGGGAAAAGTGATTAGAAACATAAACAGGTTGGTGGTGAACTGGGGCTTTGCGGCTAGGCTTCCTTCTCACCATCACCCACCCACTCCCCTCACTGCTGAGGAGGACCGGAGGACCGCTAGCAGGCCGCCCTAAGCTAGGGAGCTCCGCTGCAACAAAGGGACGTCCGTCATTATTAACTGGCACAGACGGTGTTTCAATGCAGCGGAGCCGGGATTCCAAATCAGACAACCTCACCTCAAACGCATCAAAAAGACAACATTTATTACATTTACCGTTATCACTAAAGGAGGCAGAGGTGTAGCTAAACATCTGACAGAGAGAGCACACCAGAGGAGGAGAGGAAGGAGAGATAGTAGCCATCGCTAGTGGCTAACCCGAAGCTAACAAAAACACAGATGAAAAGTGAACAGAAGGCTAAAGAGGGTGATTAGATGACACTGAGTGTGCACACAGGTGCAAGAGGCTTGATAAACAGAAGTGAGAGCTAATGGTAGATGGAAAAAAGTGATAAAAAAACAATTAAAGGCAAAATCCTCAGAAGAATTAGAAGAGCAAACCACAGACAGCCAGCAACACAGGAAGTGACGATACTTTACCACAGGATGCCGCGCCATACTTGTCTACAACATGAAAGTGAAAGCATCATGGGCAGTAGCTAGTTTTGTCCCTCTCATTCCAAAAAGTTTAAAACCACATCTTTAATTGATCTGATCATTAAACACATGCTATGGACTCTTTTCTGCCATGAAAAGTTCATTTCTACTCTCTACTTAATTTCTACTATCCTACTTAAGTACCGGTGCATCAAAAAATGACTATTGTGGAACTGCATATTCCATCCATCCATCCATCTTGTACCACTTTTCTGGAGGTCCGGGTCGCGGAGGCAGCAGTTCAAGCAGAGAAGCCCAGACTTCCCTCTCCCCAGCCACCTGCTCCAGTTCTTCAGAGGGGATACCAAGGCGTTCCCAGACCAGCTGGGAGACATAGTCTCTCCACCGAGTCCTGGGTCTGCCCCGGGGTCTCCTTCCAGTGGGACGTGCCTGAAACACCTCAAATGGGAGGCGTCCAGGAGGCATCCTAATCCGATGCCCATACCACCTCAACTGACTCCTTTCAATGTGGAGGAGCAGCGGTTCTACTCTGATCCTCTCCCAGATGACTGAGCTCCTCACCCTATCTCTGAGGGTGAGTCCAGCAATCCTACGGAGAAAGCTCATTTCAGCCGCTTGTATCCGCGATCTCGTTCTTTCAGTCATTACCCAAAGCTTGTGACCATAGGTGAGAGTAGGAACGTAGATTGACTGGTAAATCGACAGCTTTGCCTTAGAACTAAGCTCCCTCTTCACCACAACAGACCGGTACAACGTCCGCATCACTGCAGATGCTGCTCCAATCCGTCTGTCGATCTCTCGCTCCATTTTCCCCTCACTCGTGAACAAGACCCCAAGATACTTAAACTCCTCCACTTGGGGCAGGAGCCTGTCCCCAACCCGGAGAGGACAATCCACCTTTTTCCGGCTGAGGACCATGGAATCGGACTTGGAGGTGCTGATTCTCATCCCAGCCGCTTCACACTCAGCGGCAAACCATCCCAGCAAGAGCTGTAGGTCATTGCTGGATGAAGCCAACAGGACAACATCATCTGCAAACAACAGAGATGAGATCCTGTGGTCACCAAGCATGACACCCTGCATTCCCTGGCTGCGCCTAGAAATCCTGTCCATAAAAATTATGAACAGGATCGGTGACAAAGGGCAGCCCTGGCTCTTTACCCTCTCGAGAATTCTTGAGGGTTTGTGGGAGTTTGCCCAACCAGTTTACATTCAATTCAATTCAATTCAACTTTATTTATATAGCGCCATTTCACAACAACAGTCATCTCATAGCACTATCAACTGTAGGGGGGGACCCCCACAGTTGCAGAAAGACCCCAGCAATCAGGCGATCCCCTGTGAGCAAGCACTTGGCGACGGTGGAGAGGAAAAACTCCCTTTTAACAGGAAGAAACCTCCAGCAGAACCAGGCTCAGGGAGGGGCAGTCATCTGCTGCAACTGGCTGGGGGGTGAGGGGATAGAGAAGAAAAAAGAACAGACATGTAGAGAGCAAACAGCACGATGGGGACTCAATCTATGGGAGAGAACAAACAAATGTTAATGACCAGCAAAAAAAAAATATTTCATAGAGAGTGAGGAAAGGAGTGAGGCCCAATGCATTACTGGAGGTCCCCCGGCTGACTAAACCTATTAGCAGCATAACTAAGGGAAGGTTCAGAAACACATGATGCCTCCCTAATTGTAGGCTATATCAAAAAGGTAGGTTTTAGCCCTATTCTTAAAAACAGAGATCGAGTCTGACTCCCGAATCCAGATTGGCAGCTGATTCCACAGGAGAGGAGCTTGATAACTGAAGGCTCTGCCTCCCATTGTACTTTTGGAGATTCTAGGTATTACAAGTAATCCTGCATTTTGGGAGCATAATGCTCTGTTAGGATAATACGGTAGTATCAGATCTTTTAAATAAAAAGGAGCCTGATTGTTTAGAGCTTTGTAAGTAAGAAGGATTTTAAACTTAATTCTAAATTCTATGGGAAGCCAATGAAGGGAGGCCAGAACCGGAGAGATATGATCTCTCTTTCAAGTACCTGTTAAAACTCTTGCTGCAGCATTTTGGATTAGCTGAAGACTTTTTAAAGCTGTTTTAGGACAGCCTGATAATAAAGAATTACAATAATCTAATCTCGAGCTAACAAAAGCGTGGATCAGCTTCTCAGCATCACTCTGAGACAAGATGCTCCTAATCTTGGCAATATTACGCAAATGATAGAAGGCAGTCTTAGAAACAAATTTAATATGTGAATTGAAGGACAAATCCTGATCAAAAATAACTCCAAGGTTCCTCACAGAGCTATTAAGAGAAAGAGTAACTGCATCCAAACTGAAAGTTTGATTTGGAAAGGAATTTCTAAGGTTTTTTGGACCAACAAGAATGACTTCAGTCTTATCTGAATTTAATAGCAGGAAATTACAAGTCATCCAAGCTTTGATTTCCTTAAGACAGGCTTCTAACTTGGCTAATTGATTACTATCATCTGGCTTCATTGACAGGTATAATTGTGTGTCATCAGCATAACAATGAAAATGTATACAGTGCTTTCTAATAATGTTGCCTAACGGAAGCATATATAAACTAAAAAGAGTAGGGCCTAGCACAGATCCCTGTGGAACTCCATGACTAAGCTTTGAGTTGAAAGAAAACTCATTATTTACATGAACAAACTGGAACCTATCAGATAAATAAGATCTAAACCACTGCAACGACGTTCCATTAAGTCCAACATAGTGTTCTAATCTATCAAGTAGAATATTATGATCGATAGTATCAAAAGCTGCACTAAGGTCTAAAAGGACAAGTACAGAAACTAGTCCATTATCAGATGCAATGAGGAGGTCATTAGTGACCTTCGCTAAGGCTGTTTCAGTACTATGATGGATTCTAAACCCAGATTGAAACTCTTCAAGTAAACCATTTCCCTGCAGGTGGTCAAATATTTGCGTAGCAACAACTCTTTCTAAGATTTTTGAAATGAAAGGGAGATTAGAGATTGGTCTATAGTTAGCTAAAGCTCCTGGATCTAGCATTGGCTTTTTGAGTAAGGGTTTAATTACAGCCGTTTTAAAAGCCTGCAGTGCATGGCCTAAAGTTAATGAAGAATTAATTATATGAAGAATAAAGCTACCAATAAGTGGGAAGACTTCTTTAAATAACCTGGTAGGAATAGGATCTAAAAGACAAGTTGAAGGTTTGGATGAGGAAACTATTTTGTCTAACTCACAAAGGTCGATTGGAGTAAACTCATCAAGGAGTTGTAGTAGTTACAGTATTTGAATGAATGAATGAATGAATGAATGAATTTGAATGAATGAATGAATTTATTTTGGATAGTACAGTACAGGTTAAAAGAAACTGTATAATATAACAACAAGGTCAAATTTAAGTTAACTGTGGGAAGAATCTGATTGATTTTATCTCTGATGGATGAAATTTTATTATTGAAAAAGTTCATAAAGTCCTGACTAGTAAGCTCTAAGGGAATGCTAGGACTGACAGAGTCTTGACTCTTTGTCAGCCTGGCTACAGTGCTGAAAAGAAACCTGGGATTATTCTTGTTCTCTTCTATTAATGCAGAGTAATAACTCGTTCTAGCTTTTCTAAGAGATTTTTTATAAATTAAAAGATGATTTCTCCAAGCTAAATAGATTTAATCTAAATTAGTAGAGCGCCATTTTCTTTCTAATTGACGAGTCTTCTGTTTTAAGCTACGAGTTTCTGTGTTGAACCAAGGAGTTAGAAATCTCTGATTAGACTTTTTTTCTTTTTTAAGGGGGTCACCAAGTCTAGAGTCTGATGCAGAGAAGCTGAAACACTATCCACCATGTTATCAATTACTGAAGGAGCAAGGTGTCTATAGCTTATTTCCGTTGTGTTGACACATGGCATAGAGGAAACAATCTGCATAAATTTGGAAACAGCATCATCTGAGAGGCATCTACTGTAATAATATTTTTCTTTAGGAGCCAAATAGTCAGAAATAGTAAAATCAAAAGTTAACAGACAATGGTCTGACAGTACAGGGTTATGAGGAGACACTACAAGATTTTCTATTTCTATGCCATATGTCAGAACAAGGTCCAATGTATGGTGGAGGTAATGAGTAGAATTTCCTACTTTCTGAGAAAACCCAATCGAGTCTAATATTGAATTAAAAGCCACATTAAGGCAGTCACTATCTACATCCACATGTATATTAAAGTCCCCTACTATAATTATTCTATCAGATTTCAGCACTAAATCAGCTAAGAAATCAGCAAATTCGGATAAAAATTCTGAGTAGGTTGATGGGGGACGATAAACTATGGCAAATAAAATTGGGTTTAACCTAAAATTGCTAAAGTGCCCAATACTGAGGACCAGGCCCTCAAAGGAATTATAACATGTTTTTTGTTTTACATTAACTAGTAATTTGGAATGGTAAATTGTTGCTACTCCTCCTCCACGACCAGAACTTCTGGGATTTTGACAGTTTAAATAACCAGAGGGAGTTGATTCATTCAAACCAACATAATCCTCTTGCCCTAACCAAGTCTCTGTGAGGGAAATTAAATCAATCTGATGATCAATTAACAGATCATGGACTAACAGAGACTTGGGAGTTAGAGACCTAATATTTAATAAACCACATTTAATTTTTAAATTATGAGGAGGAACAGAGGCCAAATCATTCAATTTAGAGGCTTTATGTTTAATTTGAGTTTTACCAATATTTTGCTTTATCACTTTGGGATGCACAATATAATGTGGACATTATATTTTTATTCACTTTGGAGGGAGCAGACAACGATTCTCTGATGGGGATGACAGGGGCTAAGCTGAGGGGTGGCGGATGAAGAGGAGCTGCAGAGAGGCGTGTAAGACTGCGACTCTGCTTCCTGGTCCCAACTGTGAGTAGTCATGGTTTTGGAAATTTGGATAAAAAAGATGCCAGATTGTTAGATAAATGAGAAGCACCATCCAAAGTGGGATGAATGCTGTCTCGTCTCATAAGACCAAGTTTTCCCCAAAAAGAGCTCCAATTGTCAATGTAGCCCACGTCATTTTTAGGACACCACACAGACAGCCAGCTGTTCAAGGATGACGAGCGGCTAAACATGTCATCACTGGTCAGATTGGGGAGGGGCCCAGAGAATACTACAGTGGCAGACATCGTTTTTGCAAAGTCACACACCGATTCTACATTAAGTTTCGTGACTTCCGACTGCCAGAGACGGATGTCATTAATGCCGGCGTGAATAACAATTGTGGAATACTTACAGTTACTTTTAGCCAGCATTTTCAAATTTGACTCGATGTCGCCTGCTCTGGCCGCAGGAATGCAGTTGACTATGGCCGCTGGAGTCTCTAGGTTCATGTTTCTGACTACAGAGTCGCCAATGATCAGAGTTTTTTCCTCAGCGGGTGTGTCGCTGAGCGGGGAAAAACGATTAGAAACGTGAACAGGTTGGTGGTGAACCGGGACTTTGCGACTAGGCTTCCTTCTCACCATCACCCACCCAGTCTCCTCGCTGCTGAGGAGAGCCGAGGGACCGCTAACAGCGGGGCCTAAGCTAGCTAGCTCTGCTGCAGCTAATGGGCGTCCGTCAAGATTAACTGGCGCAGACGATGTTTCAATGCAGCGGAGCCAGGATTCCAAATCAGACAACCTCGCCTCGAGCGCCTCAAAAAGACAACATTTATTACATTTACCGTTATCACTAAAAGAGGCAGAGGTGTAGCTAAACATCTGACAGAGAGAGCACACCAGAGGAGGAGAGGAAAGAGAGCTAGTAGCCATAGCTAGTGGCTGGAGAGCAACCACACAGGCAAACCACACAGGCAGACAGCAAAACAGGAAGTGACGATACGTTACCACAAGTAAGTGACGATCCTCGGACGATCACACAGTGTATTACATATACTACATGTATACCATGTATTACCTAGTTACATGTGTTTTGTGAACTTGGAGAAGGCATTTGACCGCGTCCCTCGTGGATTTTTGTGGGGGGTGCTTCGGGAGTATGGGGTATCGGGCTTGTGGTTACGAGCTATTCGGTCTCTGTACGACCGTTGTGAGAGTTTGGTTCGTATTGCCAACACTCGATCGGAGTCATTCCCAGTGAGAGTTGGAACTGCATATTTTTAAATCAAAATTCCAAAGATACATTTTTGTATTTTCTATTTTCATTATACAAATTAACTTTTCATTCATTTGTTTAAAAGAAAATTTTGTTACTTTGAATATTATTATGAGTCGTGTTGTTTTAGACATGATAGTTTGTTCTGAAGTCTGGGAACCTGTTTCATGCCATGTCAAATGGATAACAAACATTCCTGCTTTTACAGCATTTATTGCCCGTTAACTCTTGACAAATAATGTTGTCAAACATGCAAAAACATCAGCCTCTTTTTAGTGAAAGATTAAATGACAGTTGGGCAAAAACATTGTGAATTTCAGAAATAAACTGATATAATTATCAGACCCAGGGAACAAACGCTCAGACTCGAGTGAATACAATTATCCTTTTATTGTTCACAGTGAGTGTATGAGTGCGTGTATGCACTGTGTGTGTGATGCGTGTGGTGATGAAGGGTTGTGCAGGAATCATGCCCGGGGGAGAGCAGAACGCCGTTCAGCCTCGCAACCCTATAATGACAGAGCACAGGTGTTAGTACAGTCCACCGAGCACAGAGCTTGATAATAACAGGAGCTTACTTTGCAGATGGACGTGGGATGCTCAGGTTGGCCTAAGGGCTGCGGCCAGGGAGACAGCGTTCTGGTCCGTGCTGAGAATAGGGCAGGTGGCCCTGGAGCAGAGATGGAGGATTGAACCGCTGCCAGGAGGAGTTTATTCCGCCGCCGGAGGAGTCCACCTGTGCACAGGGGAAGATGACTGACAAGGTGAGTAATAATGAGCTTACTTGAGGCGAGGAGGAGATAATGATCTCAGACGAAGAGGCCAGGGATTTGGCTGTTGACGAGAGGCGTATCTGCAGGCAGAATGACAGACGGCTCCATGCCGAGTCTGAGGCAGGACCGGTTATAAAGCCTGCTGGAGATTGGCAGCAGGTGTGCGTGCAGCTGCAGTAGATGACGGCCCAGAGGGAGCCATGACAGTACTCCCCCCCCCCCCCGAGAGGTGTCTCCTGGCACCTGACCCAGCCTACCTGGGTGCGTCCGGTGGAAGTCCCTGATGAGATGCTTGTCTAGCACGAATGACAGACCTACCCAGGACCTCCACTCTGGGCCATACCCCTCCCAGTCCACCAGGTACTGCAGACCGCGACCCCAACGGCGGACATCTAGGATGGCGTTGACTCTCCAAGCCGGGTCGCCGTTAATCAACACTGGTGGAGGTGGGGTCTTCAGAGGGGGACAGAGGGGGCTGGAACAGACAGGCTTGACCTGGGAGACATGGAATGTGGGACAGATACGGAGAGAGGGGGGAGAGCCAGGCGCACAGCCACAGGGTTAATAATGCGTACAATAGGGAAGGGGCCAATGAAGCGCTGGGCCAGCTTCTGTTTTTCAGCTTTCAGTGCAATGTGCTGAGTAGACAGCCAAACCTGCTGACCTACCTGGTACTGGGGAGCCGGTCTCCCGCGGCGATTTGCCGTTCTGGTGTTACGTTCAGCCTTGCGAAGGAGAGCCCTGCGGGTGGCAGCCCAGAGCCAGTGACAGCGTCTCAAGTGGGGATGGACAGATGGCACCGCCATTTCCCTCTCCTCCTCAGGAAAAAGTGGGGGGTCATAACCCAAAGAGGCCCTGAAGGGAGACATGCTGATCGCCGAGGAAACAGTTGAGTTATGGGCATACTCGATCCAGGGGAGGTGGCTGCTCCAGGACAATGGGCTGGAGGCGATGACACAACGCAGAGCGGCCTCCAGCTCCTGATTGGCCCGCTCGCACTGCCCGTTGCTCTGTGGGTGGTAACCAGAAGACAAGCTCACCATTGACCCTAATGCGTTGCAGAACACCTTCCAAACCAGGGACATGAACTGGGGCCCATGATCGGAGACGACATCAGTGGGGATCCCATGGAGGCGTACAACGTGCTGCACTAGTAGGTCCACCGTCTCCCACACCATAGGAAGCCCCTGGAGTGGAACAAAGTGAGCGGCCTTGGAAAACCGATCCACGATGGTGAGGACTGTGGTGAAATGGTTGGAGGAAGGGAGCCCAGTCACGAAGTTCAGCGCTATGTGGGACCAAGGTCTGCTGGGAACCGGCAACGGGTGAAGGAGACCGGCCGGCGGAGAGGAAGATGTCTTCCCGGTGGCGCACTGAGCACAGGCGCAGATATAGGCGATGACGTCCTTCCAGAGCCCCGGCCACCAGAACGATCTCTGCAGGAGCTCCACCGTGCGAGTCACCCCTGGATGGCACAAAAACTTGGAGGAGTGGGCCCAATGGATCACCTCGCCCCGGATTGACATGGGAACAAACAGCCGCTCCGCGGGTCCTCCCCCCGGATTGGGCTCAGCCTCCTGCACCTTCAAGACTCTCTCCCTGATGCCCCACGAAAGGGCGCTGAAGATACACGAAGCTGGGAGAATGGTGTGTCTGTGCTCCTCAGCCACATCCACAGCAAACTGCCTGGGGAGGGCGTCCGGTTTGGCAATCTTAATCGATAGGTAATCGTAAAGTTGAAACACCCGAAGAATAGCGACCAACGGGCCTGATGGGAATTCAGCCGCTTGGCGGTCCTCAGGTATTCCAAATTTTTATGGTCAGTCCATACCACGAAGGGTTGAGCGGCCCCCTCCAACCAGTGATGCCACTCCTCCAGGGCGAGCTTCACCGCCAGGAGCGCCCTGTCACCGATGTCGTAGTTTCTCTCTGCCGGGGACAGATGACGTGAGAAGAATGTGCAGGGACGGATCACCACATCCACGGGACAGCACTGGGAGAGAACTGCCCCCACCCCGGAGTCAGAAGCATCCACCTCGACCAGGCACTGAAGGGAAGGATCCACCTGCGTCAGGACATGGGAGGACAAGAACTCCCCCTTGAGGGTGGTGAATGCCGCTGCAACCTCCTCCGTCCACTGGAAAGTCACCTTGGGGGACGTGAGACGGGTCAAGGGGAGAGCGATCATGCTGTAATTAGGCACAAAACGGCAGTAAAAATTGGCGAACCACAGGAACTGCTGGAGTTGCTTCCTTGACGGGGGGGGGGGGCAATCCACCACTGCCTTGACCTTCTCAGGGTTGGGGAGAATCTGGGTGTGGGAGATGATAAAACTGAGAAACAAGGTTGTGTTGGTGTGGAACTCACACTTCTCGGCCTTTACAAACAACTTGTTCTCCAGGAGCCGTTGGAGGACCCATCTCACATGGACCCGATGTTCATCCAGTGACTGAGAGACGATGAGGATATCATCCGGGTACAAGAAGACGAAGGATCTGAGAAAGTCCTGGAGAACGTCATTGATGAGGTGCTGGAAGACGGCCGGAGCAGTGGTCAACCCAAACAGCATCACGAGGTACTCGAAGTGGCCGCTTGGGGCCCGGAATTCCGTCTTCCACTCGTCCCCCTCCTTGATCTGCACGAAGTGGTATGCGTTGTGGAGGTCGAGCTTGGTGAACCAGGAGGCCCCCTGGAGGGAGTTGAATGCCGTGTCCATAAGAGGGAGGGTATATTTATCTGTCACGGTGATGTCATTGAGACCCCTGAAGTTGATACATGGCCGCAGGGAGCTATCCTTCTTACCCACGAAGAAGAATCCCGCCCCCACCGCCGAAGAAGAAGGTCGAATGATGCCTGAGCTGAGAGACTTCTTGATGTAAGTATCCATCGCCTCTCGCTCCGGAGCCGAAAGGCTGTAGAGGCAGCTCGATGGCAGCGGGGCACCAGTCCGGAGATTGATGGCACAGTCATAAGGGCGGTGGGGGGGAAGAGACTGCGCCTGTGACTTGCTAAATACCGCCCCCAGGTCATGGTATTCAGACGACACCTTGGACAAGTCAGGAGGAGGAGGGGCGCGAGGGGCCAGAGACACTGACGGGGCACATGCTGCAGACTGCAAGCATGCACTGAGGCAGAACGAGCTCCACGAAATGACACTCCCTGTTCGCCAATCAAAGGAGGGATTGTGGAGCCGGAGCCAGGGGTAGCCCAGAATGACCGGAGATGTAGAAGACGGTAACACCAACAACAAGCGCAGGTCCTCCCGATGGTTGCCGGAGACGATGACTGACACCAGGGCTGTTTGTTGGGAGACCGTTGCCAGAGGGGCCTTAGATAAGGCAACAAGCTTTAGGGGAGACTGGAGTGGATGGCAAGGAAGCCCCAGTCGGGTTGCCAGGTCCCCCAATATGAAACTCTGCTCAGCCCCCGAGTCAATCAGTGCATGTGTGGCATATTCAGTCTGTTTGTAAATAAATCTGATGGCAAGAGACACTTGGTGAGGGGATTAGGCCGAGAAAAGTCTGTGAGTCCCCCTACTGCGACGCACGGACCCCCTCTTTTGGCCGAACGGGGCAACTCTCAACCTCGTGCTCATCACTACCGTAGTACATACATAATCCTAGCTCCCTGCGGCACTGTTTTTTAGCTAAAGAGATCTTGGACCACCCAACCACCATAGCGTCCTGCCCGTCTATAGTCTCAGAAGAAGGCAGGGCCAATTGAGATGACTGAGAGGAGCGGTGAAACTGGGCACCCGAGCGACCGGAAACTCTTCGCTCGGCTGCCCACTCCCTCAGCTTGTTATCCAAATTGATAGCTAAGGAAATTAGCTCTGTGAGTCTCTCTGGCTTATCTAGGTGGCAAAGGCTCATCCTGCAGGCTAAGGCTTAAGTTCCGAATGAATATGCTACAGAGCGAGGTGTCCTCCCATCCGACCTCCACTGCCACCACCTGGAAATCGACAGCATAGTCCGCAACGGACCTGCCCCCCTGTCAAAGATTTAACAGCCGAGTGGTGAGCACACTATCATAGCCGGAATGGTCGAATACCTCGTGGAAATCTGAGATGAACTGCTGGTAGGTTAAATTAGCATAGCTAGGTTTGGCCATTACGGCATATGCCCAAGCTAGCGCCCTGCCCTCTAACAGGTTAGCCATGTAGCCTATTCAGCTATGATCTGTGGGAAAAGCCCCCGGAACCCGCTGAAAGACCATCTCACACTGGAGAATGAACCCACGGGCCTCCCCGAGCTTGCTGTCGAAGTGAGCGGGCGTGGGAACCGGTGTAAGCTGAGCCAAGGGAACCTGACTAGCCTGGCTAGGAGGGGAGCTAACGGGAGCCGGCATACTCCTGGAGGCCGGAGGAAACGTCCGTTGCCAATCAAGACGATCCAGCCGGTTGTTGATCTGCGCTAGCTGGCTAAGGATTACCTGCTGCTGTTAAGCTAATTGATCCACCCGAGCCTCTAAGTTGTTAACCTGGCGTGCTAGCACGCTGTTCACTGGGTTGCTCTGACAGAGCCATACTGACATAATTATCAGACCCAGGTAACAAACGCTCAGACTCAAGTGAATGCAATTATCTTTTTATTGTTCACAGTGAGTGTATGAGTGCGTGTATGCGCTGTGTGTGTGGTTTGTATGGTGATGAAGGGTTGTGCAGGAATCGTGCCCGGGGAAGAGCAGAACGCCGTTCAGGTTGGCAACCCTATAATGACAGAGCACAGGTGTTAGCACAGTCCACCGAGCACAGAGCTTGGTAATAACAGGAGCTTACTTTGCAGATGGACGTGGGATGCTCAGGTTGACCTAAGGGCTGTGGCCAGGGAGACAGCATTCTGGTCTATGCAGAGAATAGGGCAGGTGGCCCTGTAGCAGAGATGGAGGCTTGAACCGCCGCCAGAAGGAGATGATTCCACCGCCGGAGGAGTCCACCTGTGCACAGGGGAAGGCGATTGACAATGTTGAGCTGAGCTGCAGGCCACACCCTCTCTGCCTGAGTGCTTTAGATCTGGGTGTGCTTCCCAGCCTGAGAGCAGTTGGTTGATTGCACCAGGTGGGAATGATCTAGTGATTAAGGGAGCTTGGAGGTATTTACTCACAGGGCAGTGCAGAGTAAACAGTGTGTGAGAGAAATGGTTGGAGAATTTGGACTTTGGAAAGGACTGCAGGACTAAAGCTTGTTTCAAGCAACGAAGAAGGAGCCGGTGAACATCCATTTGTAATATGTGTCTTTGTAGCTGGATTTGGAAAGTCATTTGATCAAGTTTAGGTTAAATGTGATGTATTAAAAAATCATGTGTTTGAAATGTAAGTTAAAATGTCATATATTTATAAAATCATGTGGGTTTAAAAGTATAGTTAAAATGGAGTGTATTTTAAGAGTTTAAAAGTTAAAAGCTGCTAAAGTTGTAAGGTTAGAAATCATTATTGAACAGTGTTTTAAGATGTATTTAGTATCTGGGTGCTTTAGATGTGAATATTTTCTACTTATTTCAACATTGGGTTTTAGTAATTTAAAAACTGAGTATTTGATTTTGGATTATGTTGATTTATTATGGGTTCTTGGGTTACATTTTCCTTGACCCTCTATTTGTGTTGTATTTAAAGGTTTTTCACCTGTGCTTGGCCTGTGCTTGGCCTTGATGACTTTTCAAAAATAAAAGGAAAGAAAGGAAAAAGTTGAGTCTTGATCACTGAGTGACTTGCAGTTCTATCTTCCAAAGCAAGCTTCCCGTTCAAGTGGGGGAAACTGCTGGTCAAACCTCAAAAGAGTGAGGGCCACTTGACAGTGAAAAACCGCTGTAAAGACTGGAACAGAGAACCCTGAACAGCAAGCGGCCAGGCCTAGAAGTCCAGAGGCCTGGTAACACACTGAATAGCACCTTACTCAATCCTGTCAGGAAAGAAGATGGCTGACTCATAGTCACTGGAGTAGCTTAAAGCCAATAGGACAGCTGCGAAGTGGCAATTCTCCCGGCTGCCCAACAACATTGTCCGGATGCAGGCCATAATACCCGAAGAGGAGCTCAGAGACAGTTTCAAAAAGCTCATAGTTGAGGCCAACAAAGTCATGGAAGCCAATGATGATGTGGAGGCCCAGTACCTTGCAGAGGCGGAGTTGGATGCAGATCCTGAAGAAATTCCCGGGTTGAGCGAGCAGCAAAAGGCCGATATTGAGAAAACTGCAAGTGAGTGTGAGATGAAACCGAAAGAGCTGAAGGACCTCATCCAAAAGACACTTTGGGCCAACTTTGGAGAGGAGGAACTGATGATGGTGGTAAAAGCTGCAGAGGAGAAGGTGTGAGTGTGATTTCCTTTTAACCCGGCAGAAATAAGGAGGCCTTTGACTTCATGTTTGATTACATGGAAAGTCTGGTTAAGAGGGCAAAAGAGCTATACACACAGTGGAAGTGCTGGGCCCCTCCTATTGAGCAGAAAGATTCCAGCTGCGTGTACGAGAGCTTGAGCAGTCCATTCTTCAGTTGGTGTCAAGAAAAGCAGAGTTTATTCAAGCAAAAGCTAAAGAAGATGCCGAAAGAGATGTGAGTGCAGCTTTCATCTGCTACCCAACATCAGCCATTAGACTGAAGCCAACCTCCCTCATCATCTTTCGTGTCCTGGAGAACCGGTTTGGAAGCCAAACTGCAATCACTATTGAAATAGTTGAGGAGCTCCAGAGACTTCCAGCTGTCAAAAGTCACCAGCCCAGGAAAATTGTTGAGCTCATCCAAACTGTTGAGAAAGCCCTTGAAGACCTGGTGACACTGGTGCTTTAAAAAACCCTCTGGTGACAAAGTCAGTTGAAAGCAAGCTTCCTGATGCGTTGAAGAAAGAGTGGCTTCTCTATGCAGCTGAGAGGATCAGTGCTGAACCAGAGAAGTGCTTTGACAGTCTTCTGGCCTTAGACTTAGAGACTTAGACTTAGACTTAGACTTAGACTTAACTTTATTAATCCCTTTGGGATGACTCCCTCTGGGAAATTTAAAATTTCCAGCAGCACAAAAAAGGAGCATACAGATCAGAAAAGCAAAAAAGAAAAAATAAACACTTAATAAACACTTAATAAACACAGAGACGTTAACGCTGCACCGACACTGAAAGCGTAATAAAGACAGTCACTTACTTTGCAGGTGGTGATGCTGTGCTCCGGTTTGCCCTGCGGATGACAGCCAGGGAGAGAGCGTCTAGCTCTTTTCCGGGAAGGGGGAAGTTACCCTGATGCTGGTGTGGAGCTGAGCCACCGCCGGGGAGGGAGAATCCGCCACCAGGGAGGTCCACCTGTGCACAGGGGAAATGGGCTCAACAAGGTGAGTGGAGGTTAAGCTTACGTGCTTCGACGTGTTGCTCGTGGTCAGAGGTTGAGCCAAGTCGTGGCTGGAGATGAGAGACATATCTTCGTGAGCTTGACAGATGGCTCCGTGCTGAGTCACTGGCAGGCCTGGCTCTTAAAGCCCGCTGACGATTGGCAACAGGTGTGCACACAGCTGAGACTGATGATGGCCCTGCGGGCACCATGACAGTACTCCCCCCTCTAGAGGTGCCTCCTGGCACCTGCCCTATCTTACCTGGGTGTGTCCGGTGAAAGTCACAGATGAGTTGTTTATCGAGGAC
>JAJAQF010000333.1:0-25605 GCA_020510985.1 Pholidichthys leucotaenia
CGATGGCCAACGGCTTAGGAGCCAAAATTCACCGCACTACGGCTTACCACCCTCAGGCTAATGGTTTATGCGAGCGTTTTCATAGGTCTTTGAAGGCAGCACTCAGAGCGTCGCTCACGTATGCAGATTGGGTAAATAAACTCCCTTGGGTTTTATTAGGGTTGCGTTCTGCGCCTAAAGAGGACTTAGACGCCTCCCCAGCGGAGCTGGTATTCGCACAAACTCTGAGGCTGCCGGGCGAGTTTTTACCAGAGCACCCAGAGCCCCCACCTCTCTCTGCTCTGGGACCGTTAGTTGGCACGGGGGCAGACACGCTCCCAGGTCCGGTTCATCACGCTTTTCCACGAGTTTTCGTCCCCAAGGCTTTGAAAAATGCCGATTTCGTTTTTGTCAGGCGCGAAGCCCTTAAAGAAACGCTCAAACCACCTTACGAAGGGCCATTTCGAGTGCTGGAGGCAGGTGATAAGCAATTTGTGCTAGATTTTGGGGACAGAAAAGAGACAGTCAGTATTGACAGACTAAAACCTGCTTTTGTCATGAAGGACGTGTCTGTACCGGTCGCGGTGGCGCCTCGACGAGGCAGGCCCCCGCAGAGGGCAATTAACCACTCTCTTCCTCAGTCAACAGACCCGGAGCAGAACAGCACCGCAGGCAAGGCGGGGCCAACGCACAGCAGATTCGGCAGACGGCTGAAGCCCAAGCGGTGCACAGACTGAATGTTGGTGTTGATTATTCAGTAGTGAGTAAGGTGCTATTAAATTTTGGGAATTAGTCTGTTCTTCATCGTTTGGGGGGGGGTTATATGGCTGTGTTGTGAGACATGTATATGTTGGACACTGCATATGTGATTTAACCACGATGAAGGAGAGCCAGCCCCCTGCGGTGCGGAGCCACAGAGCCTGGACCCCCTGCGGAGGACAGGGGACAGAAGACTTCCTGACCACTGAGGCTCGGGAAGAGAGAAGGGGGAGTTATGTAAATAAAAGGCTAATGAATGTGAATAAAGAGACTTTGATATAGATGTGTGATTTCCCCCGCGAGGGAAATGGTTTGATGTGAGAAGGTTTAAATGAGAGAACTTTGGTGTGTTCACTCTCTTTGTTCGCTGCTCAAGAATAAGAGCAGACAGTGGAATGATTTCTTGAATAAACTGAAATGAAAGACAATTCGGTTTCGTTATTCAAGTCTCCCCACAGTCAGCACCCTTTTGATCCTGTGTTCTCTCTCTCTCTCTCTCTCTCTCTCTCTCTCTCTCTCTCTCTCTCGTGCGCATGCGTGGGCGTTTGTGGGAGCAGGGGTGTGGAGTGGTGTCGAGTGAGTACTTTAAACTTTGTATTTTCTAACTTTTTCTCTATCTTGTGTGTTTGAGGTGTGTGTGTTTAATATAGTGGGTTGAGTGTGTGTGTGCTGGGGTGTGAGTGTTGGAGTGAGTGTGTTGGGGAACGGTAGCTTCTGCTGCCGGTTTTTCCCGGCCGGCATCATGCCGGTGATTGATGGTGGTGTGGAGTTTGAGCGCTTAACCCGGCGTCATGGTGTGAGAATCCTCCCGACAGTTCCCTGTTCTGTGGAGGAGGCCAGCCTCGCTGTAGGACAGGTGGTTGGGCATGGCAGCATAAAATCAGCATCGAGGATGAACAGCGCAATTGTGATCTTTCTGGATTCGACTGAGAAAGCTGATCAGGTGGTGGCACAGGGAGTGGTCATAGGTGACACTTTTACTCCCGTTTTACCGCTGGCGAACCCGTCTAGGAGGATCACCATCTCAAACGCTCCTCCTTTCGTTAAAAATGATCAGCTGATTAGAGAGTTGTCCCGTTTTGGCCAGGTTGTGTCCCCTATCAGAATGGTCTCTCTGGGTAGTAAATCACCCCTGCTGAAGCATGTTGTATGTCATAGGAGGCAGTGTTTCATGGTGTTGAAAGACAGCTCTGCTGAACTGAATGCGTCTTTTAATTTCAGGATTGACGGCTTTAGCTACTTGGTGTTTGCAACATCTGAAACCATGAAGTGTTTTGCGTGTGGCGCAGAAGGCCATCTTATTAGGTCATGTCCTGAAAAGGCGAACACAAAGAGCACTGGCGGTAAGAAAGGTGACGCCGCTGTTTCTGGTGGTCCGGAGGGTAGCGCTACATGTGGTGCGGCGGATGCCGCTGCGGCGCCCGCTTCTGCTGGGGCCGCGGCCGCATCCGCGTCCGCATCCGCGTCCGCGTCCGCTTCTACTTCTGCGGGGGCGTCCGCGTCCGCGTCCGCTTGTGCTGGGGCGGCCGCGGCCGTCTCTGCTGGGGTGGCCGCGGCGGGCGCGGTAGTTGCCCCCCCAAACAGTGATGGTGGGGAATTTCTGTCTGGCGGCAGCTCTGATCATTGTGACGAGCCTGTCGCCCGGGGTAAACAGGTGGAGGGTGTAAGTAAAAGTGCAGTTAAACGAAGGAACGTGAATGAACAGACTTTGCAGGCGGGGGAGGAGCGGTTTGAGGCTGTAGGGGACACACAGAGCAAACACTGCATGACAAACGTTGCAGTTCATGAAGAAATGCAGGAATGTAGTTTTGCTGAAGAGGATCCTTTTAAAGCTGCACAAAAAAGAAAAAGTGCTGAAAACTTACAGAGCTCTGCTAAATCTAGTAGGGTTGGGAAGTTAGATTTACTAGATGAGAGCGTCTCTGACGAAAGTGGAGCTGAGTCTGAAATGATGCAGACGCAGACGCAGGAGGAGCAAAGCTCCTATTGTTTTTCCAAAATTAGGCAATTTCTCCAGGTGACCAAGGGGAGCAGAGCTGTGAAAGTGGAAAATTACTTTCCAGATCTGGAGTTATTTGTGGCATCAGCTCGCAAGCTGATGAAACTGAATGATGGGAATGAGACTTTTACTGATCAGGAAATTTTTCGTTTAAAGAAACTGGTTGTCAAACTGAAATCACAAATTACTAACAGTCATGTTGACTCTTAGTTTGTTTCTTCCCTTTTATGCTATGTGTGTGTTTTTTTACTGTACCCTATTTTTATCCTTTTTAATGCCCCACCTTAGAATTGGCACTCTCAATATTAATGGGGCCAGGGATGATGTAAAAAGGGCCTCTTTATACAAGCTTTTTAATTTAAAGAAACTTGACGTGCTGATGGTCCAGGAGACTCACAGCACTGTGGACATTGAGAGCCATTGGAGAAAAGAGTGGGATGGCTGCATTTTTTTTAGCCACAAATCCAGTAGCAGTGGGGGGGTGGCTGTACTTTTCTCTAGGGGTTGTGTGCCTGTCTCTTATGAGGTAGAAGAGGTGGTGAGAGGTCATTTCCTCTTATTAAAGGTACAGTTTGAAAACGTGAACTTCGTTTTTATAAACGTGTATGTGCCAACACAGAGAGCAGAGAGGATCAGGGTCTTTGACGTGCTTTCGGATACGGTTAAGTCCTGTGATCCAAATAGTTTTTTATTTCTGGGGGGTGATTTTAACTGTACATTAAACCACAGACTAGACAGGAACCATCAGGAGCCTCACCCTGCTTCTGCCAATAGGCTGAGAGAACTGGTGAAAACACATGAAATGGCCGATGTGTGGAGATCACATCATGGGGACCAGAGGCAGTACACCTGGAGCCATGTCAAAGATAACCTTTTATCTATGGCTAGGTTAGACCGTTTTTATGGTTTTAAACATCAAATGAGTGTTTTTAAAAATAGTTGTATCTGTCCTGTTGGTTTCACTGATCACTGCCTGCTGTTTTGTTCTGTGTTTATTGAAAATGTAAAGTGTAAGAGTGCTTTTTGGCATTTTAACAATACACTTTTAAATGATGTGTTTTTTAAAGAGGTTTTTCATGATGTTTGGAAGTCACACAGGGAACAAAAACCCTCTTTTAGTTCTCTCCAATTGTGGTGGGATTTTGGTAAGGCCCAGATAAAACAACTCTGCCAACAGTACACTCAAAATGTCACTCGTAGCTTGACCCAATCCTTGAAAGTTCTGGAGACTGAGGTGGTAGAACTAGAGGAGTTGCTCAGTTCTACAGGAAAACAGGAGCACTTAGAGGCTCTCAAGTCAAAAAGGTCAGCCTTGGCTAGCTTGCTAGGGGTCACCGCACAGGGTGCTCTGGTCCGCTCACGCTACATGGATGTAGCTCTGATGGACTCGCCCTCCCAGTACTTTTTTGGACTGAAGGGGAAAAATGGACAGAGAAAGCTTATTCACTCCTTGTTGGGCGATGACGGGAGAACAATCTCCACAGCAGCAGAGATCAGGAAACACGCTGCTAGCTTTTACAGTGAATTGTTTAGAGCAGAGTGGAGGGAGGACACGTCACTGGGCCAGGTCTTCCTTGATGGTCTTCCAGTGCTCTCAGAGGACCTTGTTGCCGGCTTGGATGCTCCACTGTCTCTGTCTGAGCTGCATACGGCGCTAATGAGCCTCCAGAATGGAAAATCACCAGGCATAGATGGTCTCTCTGTGGACTTTTTTAAGGAATTCTGGCCCCTGCTTGGTCCAGACCTGCTGGAGGTTCTCCAAGATAGCTTGGAAAGGGGGACCCTGCCCACGACCTGCAGGAGGGCCATCATCACACTGTTGCCGAAAAAGGGGGACCTCCAGAGCCTAAAGAACTGGAGGCCAGTCTCTCTGCTCTGCACAGACTACAAGATTCTCTCAAAAGCTCTGGCCCGAAGACTGAGAAAGGTGATGAGCGAGCTCATTCATGTAGACCAGACTTACTGTGTGCCTGGCAGGCTGATTAGTGACAACGTCACTTTAATTCGGGATATTTTGGAGGTCTCTGGTTCATTGGCGGTAGAAACTGGTTTGATTTCAATTGACCAGGAAAAGGCGTTTGATCGGGTTGAACACCAATATTTATGGACAGTTTTAACAGCTTTTGGGTTCAGCCCAGGCTTCATAGCCAGGATACGGGTCTTGTACAGTGACATTGAGAGTGTGCTGAAGATAAATGGGGGCCTGTCTGCCCCTTTAAAAGTCCAGAGGGGGGTTCGGCAGGGCTGCCCTCTCTCAGGGATGCTGTACTCCCTCGCCATAGAGCCTTTGCTTCACTGCCTGAGAAGGGATCTATCAGGAGTTACTTTTCCTGGCTGTGACACCACGTTCAAGCTGTCGGCCTATGCAGATGATGTAGTCATTCTGCTAAACAAGCAGAGTGACATTGACGTTCTGGTTAGGAGTGTCAATCTTTTTGGCCAACTTTCCTCTGCAAAGATAAACTGGGGAAAAAGCGAGGCTCTGATGGTGGGGGAGAAACTAGAAAATCAGCTTACGCTGCCGGGTGGGTTGATTTGGAAAAAAGGAGGTTTTAAGTATCTTGGCGTCTTTATTGGAAATCAGCAGTTTGAACAAAAAAATTGGGATGGGGTCATAGAGAAGATTAACGGGAGACTAAACAAGTGGAAGTGGCTAATGCCAAGAATATCTTTTAGAGGAAGAGTGCTCATTTTAAATAATCTTGTTTCCTCATCCCTGTGGCACCGCCTCATGTGCATGGACCCCCCTGCTGGTTTGTTGTCCAAAATTCAGTCTGTTTTGGTGGACTTTTTTTGGGGGGGTGGACTCCACTGGGTTCCTCAAGCCCTGTTATTTCTTCCCAAAGAGGAGGGGGGGCAAGGAGTGATTCATTTAGCTAGTAGAGGTGCTGCTTTTAGACTGACTTTCATACAGAGACTGCTGACGGGCCCCCAGGACCTGGTATGGAGGCCTTTGATCAAGGAAGATCAAGGCGAGGAAGGCGCCGGGACCGGACGGCATCAGCGCAAAGCTCCTCAAGTCCTGTGCAGACCAGCTGTGTGGGATTGTGACGTATATCTTCAACATGAGCCTGAAACTGGGGAGGGTACCACAGCTGTGGAAAACATCTTGTGTGGTACCTGTACCAAAAACTTCCCACCCCAAAGACCTGAACAGCTACAGACCGGTGGCCTTGACGTCCCACTTGATGAAGACCCTGGAGAGACTGCTCCTTGCTCACCTCCGCCCCCTGGTGGAACCAGCGATGGATCCACTCCAGTTCGCCTACCAGCATGGCATTGGGGTGGAGGATGCGGTGATCTTCCTCCTTCACCGTTCTCTGTCCCACCTGGAGAAGCCCGGGAATATGGTGAGGATCATGTTCTTTGACTTCTCCAGTGCTTTCAACACCATCCAACCGATGATCCTGAAGGACAAGCTGCTGCGCGCAGGGGTGGACCAGCACCTGTCATCATGGATCCTGGACTACCTCACGAACCGGCCTCAGTTTGTGAGAACCCGGGACTGTGTGTCTGACACGATCATCAGTAGCACGGGGGCCCCCCAGGGAACGGTGCTGGCTCCCTTCCTGTTCACTCTTTATACTGCGGACTTCTCACACAACACAACACACTGCCATCTACAGAAGTTCTCTGATGACTCTGTAATCGTTGGCCTCATCTCCAATGGAGATGAAGCTGAGTACAGAGGGCTTATCCAGGACTTCGTGGACTGGTGCCATCGGAACTGCCTCCAGATCAACGCGAGGAAAACTAAGGAGCTGGTGGTGGACTGCCGCAGGCATGGGCAGCCCCTCACAGTACCAGTAAATATACAGGGAACAGACATCGAGATGGTGACATCCTATAAGTACCTGGGTATTCATCTGAACAATAAACTAGACTGGTCACACAATACTGATGCACTCTACAAGAAGGGACAGCGCAGGCTGTTCCTGCTGAGGAGACTCAGGTCTTTTGGTGTACAAGGGGCGCTGCTGAAGTCATTCTATGACACGGTGGTGGCATCAGCCATCACTTTTGGAGTGGTCTGCTGGGGCAGTGGCATTACTGCAGCCGATAGGAAGAGACTGAACAAACTGATTAAGAAAGCTAGCTCTGTCCTGGGGCAGCGCCTTGATCCGATGGAGGAGATAGGAGAGAGAAGGACGGTGGCTAAACTGTCATCTCTGCTGGAGTCCGAGTTCCACCCTATGCAGGACATACTGAATGCACTGAGGAGCTCATTTAGCAGCAGACTACATCATCCCAGGTGCACAACCGAGAGGTTTCGTAGGTCCTTCCTACCAACGGCTGTCAGACTGTACAACCTAAGCAGGGCTGCTCGCAGAGATAGCAAAAAGACGTAACAAACTAATAGTTTTTTGAATGCAAAAGATGCAATAGACTTACACAATGGTCCCCTCCGGCATACAACTAGGAACATACCGGTCGCTATGGAGGGTGAGAATATGTATGGGCACATAATCATACCATGTAGGATAACTAAGTAGACGGTTATGCTGTTTCATTCCATCTAGCAACAATGCTCTGCACTGTGTGTGTTTATATATTTGCATATTTATTCCATCTAGCTACAATGCTCAGCACTGGGTGTGTTTATATATTTATATATCTACATATTATTCCATCTAGCTACATTGCTCCGCACTGTGTGTGTTTATATACTTGCATATTTATTCCACCTAGCTGCAATGCTCCGTACTGTGGGTGTTTATATATTTACATATTTATTCCATCTAGCTACAATGCTCTGCACTGTGTGTTCATATATTCATATATTTATTCCATCCAGCTACAATGCTCTGCACTGTGTGTCTGTGTGTGTGTGTATATATATATATTTATAGTAATACGTACATATGTTTATTAGCTGCTCTTGCTTGCTTGTTTTTTTTCTTGCCTTCTGATTGTTGCTCTGAGTGTTGCTATCCCTGTGCTGTTGCAATCCTGGAATTTCCCCGTTGTGGGACTAATAAAGGCTTATCTTATCTTATCTTATCTTATCTTTGGCCTGTGTTATTTTACAGAGAGTCCTTGGGCTTGGGCTAGACCTCCCTGTGTTTTTAATGGATTTTAAGAACTCTAATGCACTGTCTTTACCCAGTTTTTACCGCAGTCTCTTTTCAGTGTGGACTCTTTTTAAAAAACAAAGAGGGCCATGCGATTCCCTCTACTGGTTGTTGAGGGAGCCGCTGGTTTTTGGTGGTCGCCTTGGTGTCCTGCCGGGAGTTGGAAGGACCTTCCTTGATAGGCTGTGTTCCAGGAACATTCTCACTCTGAAGCAAGTGGTGGAACTGGCTGGTCCTGGCCTCAACAACGCCTCAGCTTTAGCAGCTCATCTTGGTGTCAGGTCGATTCGTTTCATCGATGGTCTTCTTGCACACTGGAAACAGGAGCTTCATGGACTTGAGCACTCCCTACTCTTGGACTTTAGCAATGGCACACTGCAGCCAGAAAGCACTGACCCCTTTCCCTCTCTCACGCTCTATATGGACTTTGACGTCGCTCCTTGCTCCTTACTGGCATTCTGTGCTCCCACTGGTGTGGACTTTGGAGGAGCCAGTGGTAAGGCACTCTACAGACTGGTGGTGATGGCACTCAACAAGGACCGATTGAACACCTGTGTGGACACTCCTTGGAGAGCCTATTTTAAACTAGGAAAAGGGCATCGGCCTGCCTGGAGGGCTCTTTACAAAGCCCCTCTCCCTAAGAGACATGGAGACTTACAGTGGAGGGTCCTGCATGGTATTATAGCTGTCAATGCTTTTGTTTCTGTGATTAACAGCAGTGTCAGTGATCAGTGTGTTTTTTGTTCCTCTAGGGAGACTGTTTTTCATTGTTTTATTGAATGTCAGCGCCTGAGTGGCCTCTTTGAACTTCTCACAAAACTTTTTCATATTTTTAAGGAAGTTTTCTCTAAGCAGGTTTTCATTTGTGGTTTTATGTACAATCGTCGTTTTAAGCAGAAGTGTCAACTACTGAACTTTGTTTTAGGACAGGCAAAGTTGGCTATCTATGTAAGCCGGAGAAGAAAACTTGAAAATGTTGAGAATGATGTTGATGTCAAAATTTTATTTGTGAGGCTACTTAAAGCCAGAATCAGGCTGGACTTTCAGTTTTTTATGGGGAATGGGGATGTGGAAGGTTTCAGGACCCTCTGGTCCCTGGAGAATGTCCTCTGTTCAGTTCATGATGGACAGCTTTTTTGGGGGCGTTTTTTGGGGGATTAATTTTCTGTGTAACATAGCATGATATAGAAATTGTATTGACTGATGGACAAGTGTGTTTATTAAAGATCTTTTAAAAATCAAAATCTCTCTCTCTCTCTCTCTCTCTCTCTCTCTCTCTCTCCTGGGCTGCGGCTGTCAGGGGCACTTCCGGATTTTGCTCTGGTAGTGGGTGGTGCTCCTGTCATGCTGTCATTCCCGTTTCCTCCCCTCTCATGACTCACAGTTGGTCTGTATTATGTAATCACATTCACCTCCTCCCACTCATGTGATCCACACCTGGTATCGTTTGTTATGATTGATCTCCTGCCTTATTTAAGACTGGTTTTTCATTCACTCCTTGTTGGAGTCTCATCCTGTATCAGCCTACTCCCGTCAGGACCCTCTTTCTATCCTGACGTTTATTCCTGTGCTTATTCCGCCCTCAACATGTTATAAGTTTATTTTTTGTGCACTTTATGGATTTTGTGTTCCCTTTAATAAATACCACAAACCAGTTGCCATACCAGTTGCCCTCACATCTCATGTGATGAAGGTCCTGGAGAGACTGGTCTTAGCCCACCTGAGGCCGCAGGTGAAGACTTGGCTGGACCCTCTGCAGTTTGCATATCAACCCCATTTAGGAGTTGAAGATGCTGTCATCTACCTGCTGCAACGAGCCCATCTGCTCCTGGATAGTGGAGGAGATACTGTAAGAATCACTTTTTTTGATTTCTCCAGTGCCTTTAACACCATCCAGCCACTGCTGCTGGATGAGAAGCTGCGGGTGATGGGGGTTGACAGCTCTGTGATCTCCTGGATTACTGACTACCTGACAGGCAGACCACAGTTTGTCAGGCTGGGCAGTGTCTTGTCTGGAGTGGTGGCTAGTGATAAGGGAGCTCCACAGGGGACTGTGCTCTCTCCTTTTCTTTTTACCTTATACACCACTGACTTTCAGTACAACACTGAGTCATGCCACCTGCAAAAATTCTCTGATGACTCAGCTGTTGTGGGGTGTATAAGAGGAGGAGAGAAGGGGGAGTACAGGGCACTGGTAGACAGATTTGTGGAGTGGACGGAGCAGAATCACCTGAGGTTGAATGTCAGCAAGACCAGAGAGATGGTGATTGACTTCAGGAAGAGGAAGACTCCTTCTCAGCCACTGCAGATTAGGGGGGAGGATGTGGGAGTGGTTGAGGACTACAAATATCTGGGTGTCAGGATCAGCAGCGGGTTGGACTGGAGATCCAACACCGATGCTGCACACAAGAAGGGGATGAGCAGACTCTACTTCCTGAGAAAGCTGAGATCCTTCAACGTGTGCAGCAGGATGGTGGAGCTTTTCTACCAGACTGTTGCTGCCAGCACCATCTTCTTTGCTGCGGGCTGTTGGGGTAGCAGTATTAGGGCCAGAGATACCAACAAACTTGACAAGATTATCAAGAGGGCTGGTTCTGTAATTGGTCTCAGACCGGAGACCTTTGAGACAATGATGGAGAGGAGAACACTAAATAAACTGCGATCCATCATGGACAATCCTGATCACCCCCTCCACCACACACTAGATAGACAGCGAAGCACTTTCTCCAGTAGACTACTACAGCTTCATTGTCAAACAGCCAGGTACAGGAAATCTTTCCTGCCACATGCAATTTCACTGTACAATAACTCACTATGATGTTGTATTCTGGCATAGCTACGCTGCCGCACTGCATCTTACAGACTAACTGGTACATTACTTTTCACTCTGCTCCTGATAGTCCTTCTTTGTGCAATGGGATGATTCATGTGTTTATACGGGTCATCATATATTAAGCTATGATATATATAGGTTTTATAGGGTTTATTTCTATATGATATATAGAGGTTTTATCCCTCTTTCCAGTTCCGCCGGACCGGTGGCGCCACACGAGTAGGCTGCCCGTTGCAACAGCCTTTTTTTTAAATCTTCCTTCTTCTTTCTACACCTTTCACTCTGTATATATATCACGGACGCACGGATTGCCCCGGGGGTCTCCCGGGTCGGCGGACGGAGCCACGGTTTGCAGCGGGAGACGCTACAGCGGGGAGGAGCTGGTGCTAGCTAGCACTTGGCCGCCGCCCGGTGCTAATGGGAAACTCGACATACCGGGAGCTGTAGCAAAAACGACGCGGGTGCCGGGCTGGAGTTTAGGCGGCGTGCAAGAAATATAAGACAGAATAATAAAGAGCGATGGCAAGAACCAAGCAGACCGCCCGTAAAATCTACTGGAGGAAGAAGCCCCCCAGGAGACAGCTAGCCACCAGGGCTGCTCGGAGAGGCGCTCCGGCCACCGGCAGAGTGAAGAGGCCTCGCCGTCACAGGCCCGTGGCTCTGAGAGAGATCCGTCGCTGCCAGAAATCCACGGAGCTGCTTATCCGTAAGCTGCCCGTCCAGCGCCTGGTGAGGGAGATCGCTCAGGACTTCAAGACCGTCCTGCGTTTCCTGAGCTTCGCCGTCATGGCTCTGCAGGAGACCAGCGAGGCCCACCTGGTGGTCTCTTCTTCGCTAAGGGGGTCACCATCATGCCCAAAGACTTCCAGCTGGCCCGCTGCATCCGCGGAGAGAGAGCTTAGACTTTCTGCTGCACATTCACCAACCAACCATAATGCTCTGCACTGTGTGTCTATATATATACATTTATAGTAATATGGACATACGTATGTTTACTAGATGTTGTTTTTTCTTGCCTTCTGATTGTTGCTCTGAGTGTTGCTATCCCTGTGCTGTTGCAATCCTGGAATTTCCCCATTGTGGGACTAATAAAAGCTTATCTTATCTTATCTTATAGTCATGTTAGTTTTTTACTTTCCATGGGTAATCCCTTTGGCTGTCATGTGTGTGTTTCTGTTGTTTGGTTGTCAACTGTCATGCTGCTGTTACACTGTAATTTCCCAGTTTGGGATCAATAAAGTACATCTATCTATCTATCTATCTATCTATCTATCTATCTATCTATCTATCTATCTATCTATCTATCTAGCTAAACTGCAGTTCAGTGCCTGGGTCTTTCTCTCTGCCCCAAAGGGGCAATTCATTACACAAAGCGAAGTAGACCAAAAGAGCCTCAAAAACTAGACATCATGCCACGATCCAAAGAAATTCAGGAACAAATGAGAAACAAAGTAATTGAGATCTAGCAATCTGGAAAAGGTTATAAAGCCATTTCAGAAGCTTTGGGACTCCAGCGAACCACAGTGAGAGCCATTATCCACAAATGGCGAAAATATGGAACAGTGGTGAACTTTCCCAGGAATGGCCGGCAGACCAAAATTACCCCAAGAGCGCAGCGATGACTCATCCAAGAGGTCACAGAAGACCCTACAACAACATCCAAAGAACTGCAGGCCTCACTTGCCTCAGTTAAGACCAGTGTTCATGACTCCACCATAAGAAAGAGACAGGGCACAAATGGCCTGCATGGCACAGTTCCAAGACGAAAACCACTGCTGAGCAAAAAGAACATAAAGGCTCATCTCAGTTATACCAGAAAACTACTTGATGATCCCCAAGACTTTTGGGAAAATACTCTGTGGACTGATGAGACAAAAGGTGAACTTTTTGGAAGGTGTGTGTCATGAACCTTCCCGTGCACTTCTCCATTGTGCACGGCGAGGGGTGAAAAGATGAGGATTTACATGCTGGAGTTACACCACACACATTTATTAAGCACTCAGACAAACAGTCCAAGAAGGTGCAGGCAAACAAGAAGACAAATCACTTACATTTGGCGTCCCTGGGCCGACATCGCCCAGCCAACAAGTGAGAGGAGACTTGTAACCACGCTGGTGTCCCATAGCCGGTATCACTGTGTGGACGTGAGAGAACCACGGCAAGGCGGAGTGGCTACACGTCATGAAATGCTGACAAAACACAATAGTTGACAATGCTCAATGACCCAGCAGTGCGTGACTGGCAAAAGGCGCTTAAGTACACGCACTGCTGGTGATGATGAAATTGCCAGCACCTGGGTGAGGAGCGGGAAGATGGCATATGGGCATGGGAACAGTTGATGGTAATCAGGGAGGGGGCGTGGTCGGACCGGCAGACAGTCAGACAGTGTTCACACCAGCGTGAGCCAAAAGGGTTGCCTCACCGCTGCTGGCCAGAAAGCAGTGGCTATCGGTAAGGAAGCAGCACAGAATACATAATATGCACATACAGTATACAGTGGCACCTAAACCCACAGAGAGGTCAGGACTGGGCCGGGGGAAACCAAGCCAACTCAGCTCCTGACAGTGTGTCCCATTACATCCGGCGTAAAAGTAACATTGTCACGATCTGAGCACGGAGGGGATCCTGCCATGCTCTGTCTCTTTGCCTTTTTTTCCCCTATATTTGTATGGTGTTGTATTTTTGAGTTCTTTTCCTGTTATTTTATCTTTGGTTTATTTTCACATATTGTTTCTTAGTATGATTTATTTTCCTGTTCACGTTCATTGAAGTGTTATTATTTATATGTTTGAGTTTTCTTGTCTTTATTTTTTTTTTTAGCTCATATTTTGTTGTATTTCCTCTCTTCTCAGGGCTGCAGCTGTCAGTGGCACTTTAGGGTTTTTTTGCTCTGTTGTGGGTGGTGCTCATGTCAGCTGTCAGTCCCGTCTCTCCCTCTTATTGCTCCCAGCTGATCCGAGTTTGTTATCATTGTTTTCTCCTGCCCGCTCATGGTATCCACACCTGCCATCATTTGTGTTCAGTTGTCCCTAGCTCTATTTAAGGATTATGATTTTTCCCCTTTATTGCTGGAGTCTCATTTGATCGTCTGCGTCTGAACCCTGTCCCTGTTCAGGCGTTTATCATCCTTGTGTGATCTGTTTTCTTCTTGCCGTCCATGTTTCTTAAGTTTTGTTTGTGCACAGTTTGGACTTTTTGTGTTTTCATTAAAATATCACAAACTAGCAGTCCAGCATCTGGGTCTTCCTCTTTGCCCCGAGGGGCAAATCATGACAAACACAGCATTTCAGAAAAGGCACATCATACCAACAGTAAAATATGGTGGTGGTAGTGTGATGGTCTGGGGCTGTTTTGCTGCTTCAGGACCTGGAAGCAACAGTTTATTAAGAAGTATTGAATGATTTATTGTATCAAATGCTTTTCTAAAATCTGTAAATACACCAATTGCATATTTTCCTTGATCTAATGCATTTATTATTTCCTCTGTTGCTTCCATTATTGCTAATGATGTACTCTTTGCTCTAAATCCATATTGATTCTGATTAAGCAGATCATGTTTATTTAAAATGTTTTCTAATCTGTTGTTGAAAAGTTTTTCCAGAATCTTTAAAAATTGTGGGAGGAGCGATACTGGTCTGTAGTTGGTGTAGAGGTGTTTATTTCCCTGCTTGAATAATGGTATTACTTTTGCTATTTTCATTTTCTGTGGGAATGAGCCAGTTTGAAATGATAGATTACAAATATACAGTATGTAAATGGTTTTAATATGCCATTAACAGTTCTTTTTACTAGTGCTGTATCAATACCATCACAATCAGTAGATAATTTATTTTTACACTTTTCAACAACAGATTTTACCTCTAGTTCATCTACTGCTGAGAGAAAGATTGACCGAGGGTTATTTCTAATCAGTGTTTCACTCATGGTGTCTCTTCCTTGGTTTGTAATTTTTTTTTTTTTTATTTAAGTTTTTGTAAAGGGTATACAGGTCGTTACAGCAATGCATTGTTTACATTTTCATCACATGTTCCCTTATTTTCTGATATCTGACAACATTGGAAGATTAATTCTTACAATACCCCTTTTTTTTTTTAAAGTGAAAGAAAAAGTGAAATTAAAGAGAAAAAAAAACAAAAAACAAATAACAAAAAAAACCAAACAAACCAGTAAAAAACAAACAAAAAGAAAAAGTAAGTAAATAAAGATAAAAGAGCATCTGAGTAGTGTTGGAACAAAGAGCGGAACCATTATTGAAATGGTATTTGTCAAAGATTAGATCTAATGGAAGACACATATGCGGTCCAGGGTTGCCAAAAGTTCATGAACCCATCCATGTCCTGTCTCAGTGCGAATGTCAACTTTTCCATCGAGTAAATGTCTTGGATCACGTTAGTCCAATCTTCAGGTGTAGGACAGTCCTTCAACATCCATTTTTTAGTTAGAGCTTTTTTGCTTGCCAATATTAAAACATTGAATAAGTATTTTTCTCCTCGTCTTTCCAGTGAGTCCGGTAGTAAACCCAAATACAAAGTTACAAAAGAAAAGGGAACTGTAATTTTGAATATTTTCCCCAATATTGTCTGTACCTTGGTCCAATATTGGTGGATAACTGGGCATGACCAAAACACATGAAAATGATTTGCAGTCTTTTCACCACACAAGCGCCAACAGTTCAATCCCTTATGGGTAAATTTGTTTTGTGCAGGTGTTCTGAAAAATCTTGCCAAGTTTTTCCATCCAAATTCTCTCCACTGCAGGGATGAGGTACTTTTCCATTGCTGTTTATTTAGCTTTTCCCATATTTCCAGTTGTAAAGTGAAATTCCCCTCTTTTTCCCATCTCTCTTTTATATAAGATGTGTTGTCTCCTTTTAAGTCTTGAAGACCTTGGTATATTTTAGAAATGTATCTGATCCCTGGGATCCCTTTATATGCCATTAAGAAGACCTTCAGAACACCTGACTGGGCCCTTTCCAAAACCTCCTTTTTAAGTATATTGTTTATGTGGTGTCTAAGCTGGAAGAACCTGTAAAGGTCTTGATTTATTAGGCCTTGTTTTTTCAAATCTTCAAAACTTCTTAAGATTTGCCCTTTAAAAAAATCGTAATATTTTATCAGCCCCTTCTCCTTCCACTTTTTAAATCTGGTGTCTGTTTTATTAGGAGTAAAGTCCTGATCATAGGCGATCCATTGCAGAAGTCGATAGGGCTCTTTAGTTTGATTCTCTCTGACTATCTTAAACCAAATTTTTAGCGGGGTCTCTATCCACGGGTTAGTGTTATTCAAAAGCTTAGGTAAGGCATTGTTCCCTATTATCGCCTGTAGGGGGATGTCACTTGTTATTTGGCATTCGATCTCCTTCCATTGTACAGTGTAGACTGGGTTACATATCTCTACTAAAGTTTTAATTTGTGCGGCTTTAAAGTAGTCCCTGATATTTGGCAGCGCGAGCCCACCTTTGTCTTTGTTTAGCTGTAGGGTTCTATATCTGATTCTAGGTCTCTTGCCCTGCCATATGAATCTTGAGATCCTTCTGTCCAGCTCCTGCCATGTTTTTTTGGGAGGTTCTACCGGTATTGTTTGGAAAAGGTATAGAAGACGTGGAAGTATATTCATTTTGACTGCTTCAATTCTTTGTGCAGTACCCAAGAATGGTATCATATTCCATCTTGCTAGGTCAGATTTTATTTTTGTCACCAGTGGATCATAGTTTAGTGATATAATTTTGTTGAGTTGTTTCGGGATATTGACCCCCAGATATTTCATAGATTCCGACTCCCAGTTAGTTTTGAGTTTGCTTAGTGAATAATGATTTGGGTCATAGTTGAATGTTAAAACTTGGGTTTTATGCATGTTTAATTTGTACCCCGATAAATCTCCATACTCTGAAAAAACTGAGGTTAGTTCTGGTAAAGAAGTGTCCGGCTGCCCTAGGTATATTAAAATGTCATCAGCAAAGAGTGCTATTTTATGTTCCTTCTGACCAAGTGTAATACCTTGAATTTTTTGGTTTTGTCTTATCCATTGGCTCAAAGGTTCTATGAAGATTGCAAAGAGCAGTGGAGACAGGGGGCAGCCCTGACGACATCCTCTTTCCAGTTCAAAAGATGATGATAAATTACCGTTAATCCTTATTTTAGCTGTTGGTTTTTTATATAATGCCTGTATAGTTCTAATGAAGTTGTTATGAAAATTGAAACTGGATAAGATTCTATATAGAAAAGACCAGTCAACCGAATCAAATGCTTTTTCAGCATCTAATCCCAATATGACTGCATTTAAGTTATATTTTTTTATATGATGAATTATGTGTAGAGTGCGTTGAATGTTGTCTTGTGTCTGTCTTTGTCTTATAAAACCTGTTTGGTCTAAATGAGTTAGGTCTGTCAGTATATTTTCTAACCTTTTGGCAAGGATAATGGTAAAAAGCTTATAGTCCTGATTTAGTACACTGATTGGTCTGTAGTTGGAGCACTCTAGTTTATCCTTTTCAGGTTTAGGTATAACTGCAATGACCCCTTCTCTCCAGGAGGGGGGGATTTCCCCTGTGTGGAGGACATAATTAAATGTTTTCAGGAGGAGAGGAGATAGTTGCTGTTTAAAGGTTTTGTACCACTCTGCTGTATAGCCATCAGCTCCTGGGGATTTGTTAGCTTTAAGTTTCATAATTGCTTTTTCCAATTCTTTAGGATGTATTTCTGACAGTAGTGTTTTATTTTGTGACTCCGTAAGTTGGGGAAGGTTTAATGTGTTTAGGAATGCCTCAGATGCGTTTTTATGTTTTTTGTGGGAGTATAAGTTCTTATAGTAATTCTCGAAGTTTTTAAGAATATCCTGAATTCTGAATTTTATTTCCTTTGATACTGGGTCTCTGATTTTGTAGATTGCTCTTTCTGTTTGATGTTTCCTCAATTTATAGGCTAGCAATTTTGCCGATTTACTGCCTGCTTCATAGTATTTTTGTTTCAGAAATGTAAGTTTCTTCTGGATTTCTATTGTGTAGATCTCATTTATTTGGTTTTTAATTTCCTTAATCTTGAGCGAGTCAGTAGAATGAGTGTTGCCTTTGTGTTCTTTTTCTAGGTTCCTAAGTTCTGACTCTAATGTGGATAGTTTTTCTTGTCTTAGTTTCTTTTGGGTTGCCAGTTTTGCAATAATCTTTCCTCTTGTTACAGCTTTGCATGCATCCCACAGTATTAAAGGGGATACTTCTCCATTATCGTTATCTTCCAAATATCTGAGAATATCTGATTCCAATTCATCTTTCAATGGTCCTTTCAGGACATTTGAATTTAACCTCCAAGAAAATGTATTATTTGTGTATTTTTGGATATTTAAGTCCATGTAGATCGGACTGTGGTCGGAGAGATCCATCAGTCCTATTTTACATGTTTTTACTCTTCCAATGTCTCTATTAAACATAAAAAAATAGTCAATCCTTGAGTAAGATGAATGTGGAGTTGAGTAAAATGTATAGTCTTTTACACTGGGGTTGAGTTCCCTCCACACGTCACAGATTCCCAATTCTTTTAGTAGCATCCGAGTCTTCCTGTTTTGGGTGTTATTTTGATGTGGGGAATTACCAGAAGCATCCCAGTATGGATTCAGTCTAAGATTGAAGTCCCCACCACATATCACTAAACCTTGAGCTTTAGTTATCATTAGGTCGAATACATTTTTATAAAATTTCCAGTTAGCCCCTGGGGGAGCATACACATTCAGCAGGGTGATATCTTCTCCCTCTAGCCGCCCAGTTACCAAACTGTATCTCCCTTCTTTATCTTTGTGTTCTGATTTTTTTTCAAATGTAATTTTGGTTGATATCAATGTCGCTACTCCCCTCCTCCTCCCTGATTTATATGAAGATGAAGAGATCATTTTAAACCCTTGTCTACTGAGTTTATTGTGTTCCACGTCTGTTAGGTGGGTTTCTTGTAAAAATATTATTCCTGCTTTGTCTTTTTTCATTTTGCCTAGAATCTTGGATCTTTTAACTGGATTCAGGATTCCTTTTACATTATATGAAATTATTTTGGTTACACCCTGTTTCTCCATTGTGTTGTTTTGTTTAGTATAACTGTGTGGTGGCCCTCTTTTGTGCTACTCAGAAACTGAAAGAACATTAAAAACAAGAAAAACATTAAGAACATAGTGTAAAAAACTTTAAAACAAAAAGCTGTCATAAGAACTTCCTGAGCTGAGGTCTTTTTAAAGACCCTGTAAGAGCCTTGATGGAGTGAAGGCCCTGAGGGAAATTCCTCAAACTCTTACGTGTTGAGGGCCCTCTCTTACCACTGAAAGTAGTCCCATGCTTTTAACGTGAGTTTCAGAACCCAATCCAAACTTGTAATGATTTTTTTTTTTTCCTTTTATGCCTAAACCCTGTGAAATTGTGTGCACCCTCCCACCCCCATCACATCAAACATTCACGCAAAAACAGTATTTGTTAGTATGAGGAGAACATGTGGATTATTGTCACATTTCTATTTTAACAAGTTTTTTTTTTTTTTTTTTTTAATTACAAAGACTTATTTGTTTCAAATAATATGATTGTTCCATGAAATGTTTTACCACATGCTGAATATGCATCTCCTTTAAAGTTTGTTACCTTGTATGAGGGGGGTTGGATGTGCGGATTGATTCAAGAGAAAAGAAAAAAAAAAAAAAAAAAAGGTCGCTATTCCAACCTGAAAACGGATAGTTTATCCGCGACGCTCTGGTGCTGGGTTTCCCGCTGCTGGTCCGTGGATTTTGAGGGTCTTTGTGTTGTCCATGTTTGCGCTTTGATCTTCTCACTCGGGTCTGCTGCGGGTTTAAATACCGTTACCGGGAGCCCTCTTTTCGCCATGTCAGCTGTTGCTTCTTCCGCCGAATTATAGAGACACGTTTCATCGCCGTAGAAGACCCTTAACTTCGCAGGAAATGGTGTCTGAAAGCGCAATTTCTTCTCTCTTAACACCTTTTTCGCGTCATTGTATTCCCTGCGCTTTTTAAGGACCTCCGGGGCGTAATCGTGTTCCACGTAGACTTTTCTCTCCTGGTGCATAAATCCTTTTTTCTGCCAGGCCAGTCTTACAACCTCTTGTTTTATTTTGAAATTGGAAAATCTTACCAACACCGAACGTGGGGGCGCTTCCGCCGCCGGCCTAGCGGCTAATGAACGAAGTGCCTTTTCTATCTTCAAGTCGGTGGTTTGTGGAATATCCAATTTCTCTCTTAGTAAGGATTCCACGCATTCTGCCATTGAGTTAAAACAAATTTTCGGTTCCTTCTATCAGACCATGAATTCTTATGTTGTCTCTTCTTTGTTTTCCTTCTTGGTCGGTTAGCTTAGCCTCTATAGCTGCTTGTCTTTTGCGTAGGTCTAGCACAGAATCTTCGAGCACTTTTATTCGATCTTCTGTTTCCAAGATTCGGTTCTCGGCCTGGTCCACTCTGCTGTTTGTCCTTTTCAATTCTTCTCTGAATTCCCGAAATTTGGCCGTAACTTCTCGGCGAAATCGTCGTAGCTCCTCAAATAGTGATTTCAGGCTAACCCTTTTGTTAGCTATCACCAGTTCCTCGTCTTCTGAACAGAGATCTTCCAGTTCAGATTCTCCGGCCGATACGTGTCCTGGCCTGGAGAATTTCAGTTTCTTCTGTTTTCCTTTAGACATGATGATTTTGTCTTTTGATTTTCACTCCTCCAAAAATCCGTTAAGTTTGATTTTCAAGGTGTTATCCTGGATTGGGTCTGAGAGCTTCAGTGTTAAGCTGCAGTCGCCATGGCGTCCAGACCGGAAGTCCCGGTTTGTAATTTTTGCTGCCAACTCTGGTCCAACATTTACAAAAAAATTATTCATTCTATTTACTACCATGTTCTTATCATAATTATCACCACAAATATCAGTAAAATACTCTGGATATATTGTTTTCTTAGTTCCATTTTTCCTTAATTTATTTAATATGTGACTCCTTTTATATCAATCTTATTTTCATTTAACATTTTCCTATAGTATAATTTTTTACTAGTTCGTATTATTTCAATTAATTTATTTTTATATGTTTTATATCTTTTTCAGATTCTTTATTTCTTAATTTAATAAAATTTTTATAGAGATAATTTTTCTTTTTACAAGCATTTTGTAGCTCCCTGGTTAACCACGGGCAATTTTTGCATTTATATTTTTATTAATTTCTTTAATTGGACAGTTTTTTTTATCATATAATGATTTAAATATATCAATAAATTTATCATATGCCAAGGCCACTTCTTTCTCTCTATAGACAACATCCCAATTCTGTAACATTAAGTTGTAGGAGCATGCTCAAATAACGAGGCTGAGTTTTAGTCATAAACCAGCTTTATTTGACAGAACACAAGCTCCTAGCATTCTCAAAGCAGGAAAGAGAAAGAATCATACTTCAACCCCCTTTTATACATTTCCAGCATCAGAATTCAAGTCACATGGTGTCTTCAGTCAACATACAGTTACAAAGCATCCCTTTGAAGCTTCACCATTGTCTCTCATTTCTTGATGAACCGGAATACCCTCCGGGGCGTCTTCTGTGGGACAAAGAGACAAATCTCACACTTCCTTGTTACCTCCTGTAGATTTGAGTCCTCAGTCCTTGCAGACCTGACACTCCACAATACACATTCAGTTCTGTCTCTGTGGCAGCGTGAGCCCACAATGTGTGTCGGCCACACTACCCCCCCCCAAACGTCGAGTAAGGCAAAATCTGCATGGCATAACAAAAAGAGAAACACAAAACACTCCATACATCGCTAATCAATCCACCAACTGCCTGGGTTTTAATCTTCTGCCGAATCTGCTGCAACTTGGCTTGGCTGCCTCTGCAACATCTCTCTGCACCTGTGGATTAAAGCTGTTAGCACCTCTCTGTGAAGACTTTGGAGAATGTCTTCTCGGTGGCCTGCCCCGGCGGGGGGGCCTCGCGAGCTGCACCTCCTCCTCAGTCAGAACAAAAGCGGGTTTGAGCCTGTTAATGCAAATCAGCTCCCTTCTGCCCCCTAAATCTAGCAGAAAATGCTTCTGCCCGGTCTCCAGCACTCGAAACGGTCCGTCGTAAAACGGCCGCAAACTTGGACGCTGGGCGTCATGTTTAACAAAAACAAACTCTGCATTTTTTAAAGCCTTGGGCACAAAAACGTGTGGGAAACTGTGATGGACTGGGCCAGGAAGCGTGTTTGTTCCTGAGCCGCTCTGCCACGGCTGAGCGGGGGGGCCATTAGGTGCGGGATTATCAGGAAGAAATTCCCCGGGCAAACGGAGCGGCTGAGCGAAAACTAATTCAGCCGGGGAAGCATGCAAATCTTCCTTAGGTGCAGAACGCAACCCTAATAACACCCATGGAAGTTTGTCTACCCAATTTGTATCCGTTAGCGACGCTCTGAGGGCTGCTTTCAATGACCTGTGAAAGCGTTCGCATAAACCATTGGCCTGGGGGTTATACGCGGTGGTGCGATGAATCTTCACCCCCAAGCTGCGGGCCATCGATGACCATAGCTCGGAAATAAATTGGGGACCCCTGTCGGACGTTATGTCCGACGGTACACCAAAACGCGCAACCCATGCTGTTAAAAATGCTCGCGCAACTTCTTCCGCTGTGGTTGATGTCAGAGGAATCGCCTCTGGCCAGCGCGTGGTGCGGTCTACCATTGTCAAAAGATGTGTGTGCCCGTGTGATAACGGAAGCGGGCCGACCAGGTCAACATGCACGTGATCAAAACGCTTAGCGGGGATGTGGAAAGGTTCTAACGGGGCCTTAGTGTGTCTGTGTATTTTAGCTCGCTGACACGCTACGCAGGCTGCTGCCCATTCCTTGACCTGTTTGCGCAACCCGGGCCAAACAAATTTCTCCCCCACCAATTTGATCGATGCGCGCACCCCCGGGTGCGCGAGAGAATGGACCAAGTCAAAAACACGGCGACGCCACGCGGTTGGCACCACAGGGCGGGGCCGTCCCGTGGAGACATCGCAGATTAGCGGGGGCATACCGTTTTGTTGCACCCTGTGCTCCAGCCTTAACCCTGTTGGTCCAGACTGGAGCGCGCGCACGTCCGCGTCGTTAACCTGCTCCGCAGCCATGGCTGCATAATCTAACCCAACACAGACCGGGGCAGCGACGCGGGCCCGCGGCCATGGCTACAGAGTCTGCCCCTATAGGGCTTGGTGGTGCTATTGCACGCGAGAGGCAGTCTGCTACAACATTGTGTTTACCCGCGACATGCTGAATATCAGTAGTAAACTCCAATATTGCGGCTAGTTGCCTTTGTTGCCGGCCTGACCAGGGTTCTGAAATTTTGGCCATCGCGAACGTTAGCGGTTTATGATCCACAAAAGCGGTGAAACGTCGCCCCCTCTAACCAGAACTGAAAATGACGGATGGCCAAGTGTAGGGCCAAAAGCTCCCTGTCAAACGCGCTGTATTTCCGTTCACTATCGCGCAAGGTCCTGCTGAAAAACGCGAGGGGTTGCCAGGTACCTGCCACAAACTGTTCAACTACCGCCCCCACCGCTACATCGGAAGCGTCAGTGGTGAGCGCCATGCGGGCCGTTGGAACTGGGTGCGCTAACAAAACTGCATTTGCCAGGGCTGATTTGACCTGGGCAAAAGCGCGCTCCCGCTCCGGAGACCATTCGACTTTATTTGCGGGCTTTTGTTTTTTTAACGCGGTGTACAATGGCTGCATGAGTCGTGCTGCGCTTGGGAGGAAACGGTTGTAAAAATTAACCATCCCTAGAAACTCCTGAAGCGCCTTAACCGTTTGAGGTTGCGGAAAATCTGTTATGGCACGCACTTTATTTGGAAGGGGAACTGCTCCCTCTGCCGAAACGCGATGTCCCAAAAAATCAATCTGCGCCACCCGAAACTGGCATTTCGCTGGGTTCACTATTAACCCGTGCTCTGCCAACCTCTGGAAAACTGCTGTGAGGTGTTTTTCATGTTCGCCTTCGGACGTGCTGGCTACCAAAATATCGTCCAAATAAACGAACACGAAAGGCAGGTCGCGTAAAACTGCATCCATCATGCGTTGGAAAGTCTGCGCGGCCCCCTTGAGGCCAAAAGGCATGCGCAAGAACTCAAAAAGGCCGAAAGGAGTTATGACCGCTGTTTTGGGTACATCGTGCGCGCGCACTGGAACCTGGTGATAGCCGCGCACCAAGTCTATTTTAGAAAAAATGCGCGCCCCCGCCAAATGAACAGAAAAATCCTGAATGTGCGGAATCGGGTAGCGGTCATGAGCTGAAACGTTGTTCAACCTGCGGAAATCGCCGCAAGGCCGCCACGAGCCGTCAGCCTTTGGGACCATGTGTAACGGCGAAGCCCAAGCGCTCTTGGAGCGTCTAACGATGCCTAGTTTTTCCAGATTAGTGAACTCCTCGCGCGCGATGGCCAGTTTAGCTGGGTCCAAACGCCGAGCCTTTGCAAAAACGGGAGGGCCTGTGGTTGTTATGAAATGTTCTACCCCATGTTTGGCCACCGTTGCTGAAAAAGTGGGGACTGTGAGTGCTGGAAACTGAGCAAGCAGAGTGTGAAACTTACCACCCGCGGCTGAGACGCTGGCATGTGCAGTTGGCGGGGCCACCCGAGCTGTGCAGGGAATAGAATGAAAAGACAGTGCATTAATCAGACGTCTATTAGCAAGATCAACCAATAAACCATGTGAGCACAAAAAATCAGCCCCTAACATGTTGAAACTGACTGCTGCTACAATAAATGTCCACTCAAATGAACGGCCTTGTAAGGACAGAAGCATGGTCCTCTCACCAAACGTTTTAATTGTGGAGCCGTTCGCTGCTGACACTGACACCCAGGGGGCTTTAGAAGGCGACAGCCGTTCCGCGTAGGTGGGCGTGACGAAGCTCAGCTGCGAGCCCGTGTCCACGAGGAACTGTTTCCCCGAGCGTGCATCCGTCAGGTAAAGCAGCCTGTTCTCATTGCCGAGAGTCGCGGCTGCTACCGGCCCTCGGTCCTGGCGTTTAAAATTGCACGGTGGGACGCACCTGTGCGCTCTCTCTGCAAAACGGCGGTGGTAGAAGCACGAGCCGTTCTCCGCTCCGCGTCGTCTGGGCCTCCGGTCGCCGCCGTCTGTTGGTGCGTCTGGTGCCGCTGGACCCAAGCTGTCTCCGGACGCCGTTCCCGAACTAGCCGCCGCGGCCGAAACCGCGTCTTGCTTGTGGGCGTCGACCAACTTCTGCGCCTCCTTGCTCAACCCATGGTAGTCTCGCTTGGCCAATCGGGGTGACTCTGCCAGGGCCACTCTCACTGCTGGTGGCAGGGTTCGAAGGAATAGGTGGGCGAAAATGAATTCGCCATCCTCGGAGGCTTTGAGCTGCAGCATCTTCACCATCAGGTCCGCAGGGTCTATCGTTTTCTGCCTCCGTCAGCGCCAGGAGCCCCTCTGCTCTTTGTTGGACTGAGGGGGTGAAATGGCTGTCAGCGCGTCTTTCAATGCGCTGTACTTGTCGCTGTCTGGTGGATGATTAACCAAATCCTCCACTCTCTGGACCGTGTCACTGTCCAGTTTTCGCTACCACGTTGGTAGAATCTTGTGTCGTCGTTGGAGATTCTCCGGAGGTTGAACTGCGCCTCGATTGCGCTAAACCATGAGCGCGGGCTGTGCTGCCAGAAATCGGGCAGCCGGAGCGTGGAGGCGGCCATCAGGCTGGCTTCCACCGAGCCCGGTTCGGAAGAATTCTCATTGCTCATTCTCCGTCGTAGGTCACCAGTGTAGGAGCATGCTCAAATAACGAGGCTGAGTTTTAGTCATAAACCAGCTTTATTTGACAGAACACAAGCTCCTAGCATTCTCAAAGCAGGAAAGAGAAAGAATCATACTTCAACCCCCTTTTATACATTTCCAGCATCAGAATTCAAGTCACATGGTGTCTTCAGTCAACATACAGTTACAAAGCATCCTTTGAAGCTTCACCATTGTCTCTCATTTCTTGATGA
>JAJAQF010000334.1:0-25350 GCA_020510985.1 Pholidichthys leucotaenia
AACTCCCACCTCCGGAAGAACTTCAACCACATTCCGAGGGAGTCTGGAGACATGGAGTCTGAATGGGCCATGTTCTCCACCTCTGTTGTTGAAGCGGCGGCCCAGAGCTGCGGCCGCAAGGTGGTCGGTGCATCTCGTGGTGGCAACCCCCGAACCAAGTGGTGGACACCAGTGGTGAGGGGGGCCATTAAGCTGAAGAAGGAGTCCTATCAAGCTTGGTTGGCTTGTGGGACTCCCGAAGCAGCTGAGGTGTACCGGCAGGCCAAGCGGAGTGCAGCTCGGGTGGTTGCTGAAGCAAAAACCCGGGTATGGGAGGAGTTCGGTGAGGCCATGGAACAAGACTTTCGGTCGGCTTCAAAGAGATTCTGGCAAACTGTTCGGCGGCTCAGGAGGGGAAAGCAGCTCCCCGTCCACACTGTGTATGGTGCGGATGGGACACTGTTGACTTCAACTGGGGATATCGTCGGGCGGTGGAAGGAATACTTCGAGGATCTCCTCAATCCCACTGATACGCCTTCCACAGAGGAAGCAGGGTTTGGGGACAAGGGGGATGACTCGCCTATCACAGGGGCTGAGGTCGCCAAGGTGGTTAAAAATCTCCTTGGTGGCCGGGCCCCGGGGGTGGACGAGATTCGCCCCGAGTACCTCAAGGCCCTGGATGTTGTTGGGCTGTCATGGTTGACACGCCTCTGCAACATTGCGTGGAGGTCGGGGGCAGTGCCTTTGGCATGGCAAACCGGGGTGGTGGTTCCTCTCTTCAAAAAAGGGGACCGGAGGGTGTGCTCCAACTTTAGAGGGATCACACTCCTCAGCCTCCCTGGGAAGGTCTATGCCAAGGTACTGGAGAGGAGAGTCCGGCCGTTGGTCGAACCTCGGATTCAGGAGGAGCAATGTGGTTTTCGTCCTGGCCGTGGCACATCGGACCAGCTCTTTACCCTCTCGAGAATTCTTGAGGGTTCGTGGGAGTTTGCCCAACCAGTTTACATGTGTTTTGTGGACTTGGAGAAGGCATTTGACCGCGTCCCTCGTGGATTTTTGTGGGGGGCGCTTCGGGAGTATGGGGTATCGGGCTTGTTGTTACGAGCTATTCGGTCTCTGTACGACCGTTGTGAGAGTTTGGTTCGTATTGCCAACACTCGGTCGGAGTCATTCCCAGTGAGAGTTGGACTCCGCCAGGGCTGCCCTTTGTCACCGGTCCTGTTCATAATTTTTATGGACAGGATTTCTAGGCGCAGCCAGGGAATGGAGGGTGTCATACTTGGTGACCACAGGATCTCATCTCTGTTGTTTGCAGATGATGTTGTCCTGTTGGCTTCATCCAGCAATGACCTACAGCTCTTGCTGGGATGGTTTGCCGCTGAGTGTGAAGCGGCTGGGATGAGAATCAGCACCTCCAAGTCCGAGTCCATGGTCCTCAGCCGGAAAAAGGTGGATTGTCCTCTCCGGGTTGGGGACAGGCTCCTGCCCCAAGTGGAGGAGTTTAAGTATCTTGGGGTCTTGTTCACGAGTGAGGGGAAAATGGAGCGAGAGATCGACAGACGGATTGGAGCAGCATCTGCAGTGATGCGGACGTTGTACCGGTCTGTTGTGGTGAAGAGGGAGCTTAGTTCTAAGGCAAAGCTGTCGATTTACCAGTCAATCTACGTTCCTACTCTCACCTATGGTCACGAGCTTTGGGTAATGACCGAAAGAACGAGATCGCGGATACAAGCGGCTGAAATGAGCTTTCTCCGTAGGATTGCTGGACTCACCCTCAGAGATAGGGTGAGGAGCTCAGTCATCCGGGAGAGGCTCAGAGTAGAACCGCTGCTCCTCCACATTGAAAGGAGTCAGTTGAGGTGGTATGGGCATCTGATTAGGATGCCTCCTGGACGTCTCCCACTTGAGGTGTTTCAGGCACGTCCCACTGGGAGGAGACCCCGGGGCAGACCCAGGACTCGGTGGAGAGACTATGTCTCCCAGCTAGTCTGGGAACGCCTTGGTATCCCCTCTGAAGAGCTGGAGCAGGTGGCTGGGGAGAGGGAAGTCTGGGCTTCTCTGCTTGAACTGCTGCCTCCGCGACCCGGACCTCCGGAAAAGCGGTAGAAGATGGATGGATGGATGGATAGTACCTTATCATCCTAACAGAGCACTACGCTCCCAAAATGCAGAATTACTGTAGTACATAGAATCTCTAAAAGTACAAAGGGAGGCAGAGCCTTCAGTTATCAGGCTCCTCTCCTTTGGAGCCAGCTGCCAATCTGGATTTGGGAGTCAGACTCAATCTCTGTTTTTAAGAACAGGACTAAAACCTTCCTTTTTGATATAGCCTAAAGTTAGGATGGGATCAGGTGACCCTGAACCCTCCCTTAGTTATGCTGCTAATAGGTTTAGACAGCCGGGGGACCTCCAACAATGCACCGGGCTTCACTTCTTTCTTCACTCTCAATGAAATATTTTTGCCGGTCATTAACATCTGTTTGGTTTTTCCCACAGATGGAGTCCCCGTTGTGCTGTTTGCTCTCTACATGCCTGTTCTTTTCTTCTTCTTCTCTATCCCCTCACGTCCCAGCCAGTTGGAGCAGATGACTGCCCCTCCCTGAGCCTGGTTCTGTTGGAGGTTTCTTCCTGCTAAAAGGGAGTTTTTCCTCTCCACTGTCTCAAAGTGCTGCTCACAGGGGATTGCCTGATTTCTGGGGTCTTTCTGCAATTGTGAGGTTTTCCCCTGCAGTTTGAAAGTGCTATGAGATGACTGTTGTTGTGAAATGTCGCTATATAAATAAAGTTGAATTGAAATGAAAATTGCTTTGTACTTCCGCTGCCTACCTGGTTACGCAGAGTTGATATAATTTAATTTAAAAAACGGTTAAAGTACAAAAAATCAAATCAGTTTAAAAATGTACAGCAAGGAAAAAAAAGCAAAACGTGTTAAAACCAGAGGTATCAAAAGTAAATATAAAAAATGTTTTCAATTTAAAAAAAAAATCCTAAAATTAATGAGATTTATAGATCTAAACGTACATAAATGGTTTTACGAGAAGAAGCAGAAGCACAATATTAAAATTGTCATCCAGCATAAAACATAAAAGCACAAATTTATGTTTTACTTCTGATCAACCAGCCGTTATGAGCTCTTTACTCTGTGTAATCTGATTACATGCTGTGGGCCATCAAATTTGCACTTTCTGATCAGGGATGATGTGCTGATCTCCTGTTCCTGGTTTCTCATTTTTTGTGTTTGTCACTTAAATGTTTCAGATCAAACACATTTACAGTGGGGCAAAAAAGTATTTAGTCAGCCACCAATTGTGCAAGTTCTCCCACTTAAAAGATGAGAGAGGTCTCCAATTTTCATCATAGGTATACCTCAACTATGAGAGACAAAATGAGAAAAAAAAAAATCCAGAAAATCACGTTGAAGGATTTTTAATGAATTAACTGGTAAATTCCTCGGTAAAATAAGTATTTGGTCAATAACAAAAGTTCATCTCAATACTTTGTTATATACCTTTGTTGGCAATGACAGAGGTCAAACGTTTTCTGTAAGTCTTCACAAGGTTTTCACACACTGTTGCTGGTATTTTGGCCCATTCCTCCATGCAGATCTCCTCTAGAGCAGTGATGTTTTGGGGCTGTCGCTGGGCAACACGGACTTTCAACTCCCTCCAAAGATTTTCTTTGGGGTTGAGATCTGGAGACTGGCTAGGCCACTCCGGGACCTTGAAATGCTTCTTACGAAGCCATTCCTTCGTTGCCCGGGCAGTGTGTTTGGGATCATTGTCATGCTGAAAGACCCAGACACGTTTCATCTTCAATGCCCTTGCTGATGAAAGGAGGTTTTCACTCAAAATCTCACGATACATGGCCCCATTCATTCTTTCCTTTACATGGATCAGTCGTCCTGGTCCCTTTGCAGAAAAACAGCCCCAAAGTGTGATGTTTTCACCCCCATGCTTCACAGTAGGTATGGTGTTCTTTCTCCTCCAAACACGAAAAGTTGAGTTTTTACCAAAAAGTTCTATTTTGGTTTCATCTGACCATATGACATTCTCCCAATCCTCTTCTGGATCATCCAAATGCTCTCTAGCAAACTTCAGACGGGCCTGGACATGTACTGGCTTAAGCAGGGGGACACGTCTGGCTCTGCAGGTCATTCACTATGTCCCCCTGTGTGGTTCTGGGATTTTTGCTCACCGTTCTCGTGATCATTTTGACCCCACGGGGTGAGATCTTGCATGGAGCCCCAGATCGAGGGAGATTATCATTGGTTTTGTATGTCTTCCATTTTCTAATAATTGGTCCCATAGTTGATTTCTTCACACCAAGCTGCTTACCTATTGCAGATTCAGTCTTCCCAGCCTGGTCCAGGTCTACAATTTTGTTTCTAGTGTCCTTTGACAGCTCTTTGGTCTTGGCCATAGTGGAGTTTGGAGTCTGACTGTTTGAGGTTGTGGACAGGTGTCTTTTATACTGATAATGAGTTCAAACAGGTGCCATTAATACAGGTAACGAGTGGAGGACAGAGGAGCCTCTTAAAGAAGTTGTTACAGGTCTGAGAGAGCCAGAAATCTTGCTTGTTTGTAGGTGACCAAATACTTATTTTACCAAGGAATTTACCAATTAATTCATTAAAAATCCTTTCAATGTGATTTTCTGGATTTTTTTTTTCTGATTTTGTCTCTCATAGTTGAGGTATACCTATGATGAAAATTGGAGACCTCTCTCATCTTTTAAATGGGAGAACTTGCACAATTGGTGGCTGACTAAATACTTTTTTGCCCCACTGTAAATACTAGACAAAGATAACACAAGTAAACACAAAATGGAGTTTTTAAATGAAGGTGTTCATTATTAAGGGTGAAAAAATCCAAACCTACATGGCCCTGTGTGAAAAAGTGATTGCCCCCTAAACCTAATAACTGGTTGGGCCACCCTTAGCAGCAACAACTGCAATCAAGCATTTGCGATAATGGGCAATGAGTCTTTTACAGCGCTGTGGAGGAATTTTGACCCACTCATCTTTGCAGAATTGTTGTAATTCAGCCACATTGGAGGGTTTTCGAGCATGAACCACCTTTTTAAGGTCATGTCACAGCATCTCAATTGGATTCAGGTCAGGACTTAGACTAGGCCACTCCAAAGTCTTCATTTTGTTTTTCTTAAACCATTCAGAGGTGGACTTGCTGGTGTATTTTGGATCATTACCCTTCTGCAGAACCCAAGTGTGCTTCAGCTTGAGGTCACAAACAGATGGCCGGACATTGTCCTTAAGGATTTATTAATAGACAGCAGAATTCATGGTTTCATTTACCACAGCAAGTCTTCCAGGTCCTGAAGCAGCAACACAGCCCCAGACCATCACATTACCACCACCATATTTTGCTGTTGGTATGATGTTCCTTTTCTGAAATGCTGTGTTAGTTTTATGCCGGCTGTAATGGGACACACACCTTTCATAAAGTTCAACATTTGTCTCGTCAGTCCACAGAGTATTTTCTCAAAAGTCTTGGGGATCATCAAGATTTCTTCTGGCAAGACTTGTTTATTCGTCCAACTTGGCTTTTTTTGGAACGTAGAACTGGTCCAGACCTCTGTCTCATCGACAATAATGATGTTGTTGTGTGTGTGTTGATGTCACAGCTGGTGAGTTCAGTGGTGGACGAGACGCATTCAGTGAGGACCTTGTGAAGAAGAAGCATGACTTCACCAGAGGAGGTACCAGTTTAATTCTTAAAAGATTTCTCCTCAATAAAATTATCTTGATTCTTCTTTATGATTATTTTGTTTCAGGCTAGGCTAAATTAGATTGATTAAATCTCCTTTTTGGGGATTCTGTTGACCTTATTAAACTGTAATTCTGTAAAATAAATTAAGGTTAAGGTGATCTTGTCGATATTTTGATCATTGAATATGCTGTCTTCAATGTACAACAGTAAAATGCAGATGAAAAGATCAACTGAAGTTTAGGTTTAAGTTCAATCAAATGAGATGTGCTCTTTAGGAAAATTTGGGAGAACTCACATGGGCCAAAAGAAGTCCTGGCCTCAGGAAAGGAACTTCAGTAAAACTGCTGAGTGGGATTTGCAGTCGACTCGGTGCTGACTTGAAAGAGATGTCCGGAGTGGGCTGGTCAGCGCTGCTCGTGCTGGAGTGTTTTTAGCCTTAGCCATTGCTAACAGTGCTGTTGCTTGTTGGCTCTGAGATGAGTGCGGGCCCGCGTGCTCTGAATGTTTTTCTTTTTTCTTTTCATTTCGTATGGCAGTCCTTGTGGGTTTTGTGTCATGTCAAAGTCTTTCCTTCCATCTTTGTCATCAAATCCCCAAAAGACCCAACACCTGAGTGAACTTTTTGGCACATCCAACTGCTCCCTAACTTCCACACCTGGCAGCAAATCTTGCTGGACAAGATATAACTTCACTCGAGAATGGGGGCTTTTGCAACATTTGGCTGCGATTCTCAGCGACAAACTATGACTTCACCTGACTGTGTGCTAGCTTTGCACCATCTAGTGGACTGAAAACACAATTGAGACCCTTAAAGGTCTGATGACACGTTGTTGACTTCCTCTAATTTTTCAACACATAATACAATATGACAAAATAGGTTGGTCTGTGCAGTTGTTAGTCAGACAGGCTTTGTTTCATGCAAATATCCGACATTTTCATGAGCGCCATATCACCAATTATGTCAGTGGCTTGAAAACTCCGCTGCCATGTTGTCACGTCATCGGGAGAACACAGCGCTTGGCTGCTCATTGTACACGCAGGATGGAAGCCGTAGAAAACATCGATGATGGTTTCAGCACATGTAGTCTGGAATTGGTTTGTGTTGCCCAATCTTCAGACGATTATAGTTCAAAAGAATAGGATGATAATGAGGAATCTGGGGTCATCAGACGTTATAGGTTTGAGCCGTGCCAAGCGGGCATCGTGCCTAGTGAGTCAGACTCAGAGAGTGACGGTGGAGAGGCACACATCCCCGCCTCAGCAGCAGCGACAAACACACGGCAGGGTAACACCAGCGTTATTCTTTTGTTACAGATATTGCAACAAATTATTTGTTCACAAATATAATTTATTGAAACCCAATTTTTTCAATAAAATCATAGCAGTGTTTTCTCTGTGGCTCAGGCATCGGGTTTATTATGGATTATATTTTGAGTTCTTGTTGTTTTTGTTTTGTGCATGTGTTTCATGTGCGTTTTGAGCCACTTTCAGGTGGGCAGTGTCCAAGATTCGCCAGTCCAAACACACGCGCCCTCTCTCTTTGACAATCAGCTGTTCATGGTTTGTGTGCATCATCTGCTGTGTTGTCAGCCAGCCAGTGTTGCCAGCGCTATCATGACGTGTTAGCTACTCCACACAGCCGTGGGTCTGTTGCGTCCCTTGAAGCGATGTCGGCCTTTGGGCGCAACCGTGGTTAACATGTTCTTGTTTGCTGGGCGATGTCGGCCCTGAATGCCAACTGTGGGTGTTTCTGTTTATTTTTTATTTTTGTGGGTCTTGACCTTTTTGGGAACTGTTGTCATCATTCTTATGTTCAATACATGTGCTGTGGTGAATTCTGAGCATAAATCCATTCATCATGACCCTCTGTGCGCTCTTACGCAGGGCAGCGAGAGGGAGGATGAAACAACGAGGATTTGCTTGCAGGGTTCACCACAGCACATTTAATACAGAAAGACAGACAGTTTCCTGAAAGGTGAAGACATACAAAAAACACAGACACACTTGCTGATGGTGTTCGGGGGCCGGCATCGCCCTGCGAACGAATGAGAGGAGACGTGTTTGCCACAGGTGTGCCCCAGAGCCGACATTGCTTCAAGGACGCACGAGAGCCACGGCGAACATGGAGTGACTAACACGTCATGAGAGTGCTGAAAATACTGGCAGACAAACAGCACAGATGACAATACTATGGACCAGCAGTGCATGACCGGCAAACGGCTGCTAAAGGCGCTTTTCCACTTGGGTCAGTTTGGCACGGTTTGGTACGGGACGGGACAGTACAGTTCGGCCCGCTGTGTTTTTCCACTGCACTAGGTCCCATTTGAAGTGGGTGGGAAATAGTTAAAGGGAGGCGGCACAACCCTCTCCCTCCCGCTACGTAAAACAAGCGTAACGTTACGCAAAACACAAGTTGGCAGGATACGAGGCGTCTGCGTTCTCTGGCTGTTTTTGCCAGAATAAAAGCAAAAACGGAGAACAGAAGGCAAACCCGCAATACGACACACTCTGGAAAGGTACTGGAACATTTAGAAGCCATGAGGATGTGAACTACATTACGTATGACGGTAAGCTAATGATTGCTAATGCTACTTTGCTTTTAAGTCCGCTGTACAACATTGTAATGTTGGCAAGTGATCGATATTCAGTACTAAAATATGTATTCTGTGTGTGTGTGTGTGTGTGTGTGTGTGTGTGTGTGTGTGTTTCAGATGGCTCCCTTGTGGCAAAAATATCGCTTCAAACGTCGGGGGTTAACTTTCAACACAGTGATGTGACCCCAACTTCACGAACGCAAAGTGGCTATAATGTCTGTAGAAATGTTTAGCTTCTGATTTGTGTCAAAATCATGGAGAGACTGTTGAGACGTCATGGATTTATCTGCTCCAGCCAGTGGTGTCGTGGCAAAACATGGATCAGGTGCCATATGAGCCGTTAAATATATATTTCAACAGGTAAACAGTACTGAGTTAGGCATAAGATATATTTAACAATTATGATGCATTCTAAGCCAAAACAAATGGATCTAGGATTAAAAGTAATTAAAATAATGCAGTCACAAGGTTACATGGAGAAATACGTAGATTAACTGGAAATATATCATATTGAGTATTGCTGACTACATGTAGATACTGTATAAATATATATTCTCTGCATCAACAGTGAACTATACATGTATTCATGTAGTATTGCCCTGGGAATTTTGACAATAAACCTTTGTACTTTTGCAGATGTCTCTATTTTGTTTTACAGTCTTCAGCAAATAATTGTTTTGGTTACTTTTCTTAAAAAAGAGCCATTATGTTCAAAGTCACTGATAAATGGTTCGTACTGTTGACTCTTTTCCCACCGGTGTCTGAACAGACAAAATAGAAAATCATGATGCAAACACATAAATCACTAAATTGTTTATTCCAATCAGCAGCAAATTACAGATTATTTAGAATGTGCAAAATTCAAACTGAAAAAAAAAAAAAAGAAACTGGAATGGGTCACACACGCCAGCCACGCTGCCTCACTGAGCAGCAACTGGTCGGCCCCTCGTACTGGTCCTGGTTCTGGTCCTGGTTCAGCAGATCTTCAGCCTGCATCTCTGTAAATAGTGAGGCAAGGTCTGGTTTGGGTGGATCATTTTCCCCTTGCCTAGATGAAAGACAGAAATGGGTGGTGGATAATTAAAGCAAGTTTAAAGCATATTGGCGAAATGAATGAATGAATCTTTATTTCCGATAGATTAGATTAAAAGAAAAGAACAGAATAATAGAACAAAGGGGGAAAAAAATCCAATAAGGTCAAATTAAACAGCAACTCCTCGGATTATACAATTCAACATAACTTATCCAGAATGGGTGATGGCTGAAGCCGCAGCTTATATTGCCCACCCATGTTCCAGCTAAGAATTCAAAAATCAAATAAACTAAGAGTGATTACAAATCAGAACAAAGCCAAGACAAAACGTGACAAAAACTAAGCAACAGCACAACACAGACTGGATATGATAATCCTGATGTGATTTTACTTGTCGTTTTGTATATACAGCCGTGGACAAAATTGTTGGCACCCCTCTGTTAATGAAAGAAAAACCCACAATGGTCACAGAAATAACTTGAATCTGACAAAAGTGGTAATAAATAAAAATTCTATGAAAATTAACCAATGAAAATCAGACAATGCTTTTGAATTGTGGTTCAAGAGAATTATTTTAAAAAACAAACTCATGAAACAGGCCTGGACAAAAATGATGGTACCCCTAGAAAAGATTGAAAATAATGTGACCATAGGGACATGTTCAACCAAGACGTGTCCTCTAATTAACATCACAGGTGTCTACAAACTTGTAATCAGTCAGTCGGCCTATTTAAAGGGTGACAAGTCGTCACTGTGCTGTGACCATTGTGGGTTTTTCTTTCATTAACAGAGGGGTTCCAACAATTTTGTCCTCGTGTGTATGTGTGGAGTATTTCTTCCTTTAGTTTTTGTTTAAATTGTCCGAGCGTTGTACATGATTTTAATTCAGGTCCAGAAGTGTTCCACAGTCTGACTCCCTGCACTGAGACACAGTGTTGCTTGGTGGTAGTTCTCACTGAAGGTTGTTAAAATATACATGTTCCTCTGAAATGATATTGTTTCTCCCTTATTTGGAACAACTTTTGGATATTTGCGGGCAGTGGTAGATTCTTAGCTTTAAACATTATTACTGCAGTTTTAAAGGCAACCAGATCTTTCAACTTGAGAGTTTTTAATTTAAGAAAAAGTGGGTTTGTTGGTTCCCTGTGAGCAGCTTTGTTTATTATTCTAATAGCTCTCTTCTGAAGCATAAAGACTGGATTGTGGAGAGTGTGAATAATGGAGGCAGATTTATGAACAGACGACTTTATTCCACTCTCTCATCAGTCATACACAGAAAAAGCACGTCTCAATCAACCATGGTTTCTCCTTTTATCCCAACCGCTCATTTCACATTTGCATGACATTTCACATCATAATACATTAATCCTTTCTCCCCCCAACTCCTTCTTCCTGCTGTCTCCCCATGATCTCCCTAGCTATTGTTCTCCTCTGTTTACCCTCTGCATCCAGTCTGAGATGATTCACCCAGTCTCTACACGGCCCCCCCAGAATCTCAGACAGAGTTTCAGTCCTCACGTCCTTTTGGCTTCAGTCTCCTCCCATATCTGCTGTAACGGGGGTTTACCGCCTCCGCGGCGCTGCTGTGCCGGCGGGGGGCTGCTGGGAGTGTGTCTGACTGTGGGTGGGCCATGGCGAGGGGGGAGGAAGCTTCAATTTGCCCGTGTGGCTGCTCTGATGAATCGTTTACCTGGGGAGTTCTCAGTGGGGGTCTTCCACGCCGAGGGGCCCGAGCCAACAGCACTTGCTCGTCCGCCACTACAAAGGCGGGCTTAAGTCTGTCTATGCATATTTTCTCCTGCCGACCCCCCAAGTCTAACAAAAAATGTTTGTCCCCTGTTTCCAGCACTCTGAACGGGCCATTGTAGGGTGGGCGCAATGGAGGGCGGTGGGCATTGTGCCTGACAAACATGAACGCCGCATTCTTCAAAGTTTTTGGCACAAAAGCGTGTGGAAAACAGTGGTGGGCCGGGCCCGGCAGCGTGCCTGTGTCTGCGCTATGCTGCAAACGCTGAGACGGGCAGTTGTCCGGCGCGGGATTATCTGGCAAAAATTCCCCGGGCAGCCGCAGTGGCTGAGAAAAAACCAGCTCTGCCAGGGAAGCCTCCAAATCCTCTTTTGGTGCGGAACGCAACCCCAATAATACCCACGGCAACCGGTCTACCCAATTTGCATCCGTCAGCGAAGCCCTGAGCGCTGCTTTCAGTGACCTATGAAAACGCTCGCATAACCCATTGGCCTGTGGGTTGTACGCGGTTGTGCGAAGAATTGCAACACCCAGGCTGTGGGCCATCGCAGACCAGAGGTCGGATACAAACTGGGGGCCCCTATCGGACGTGATGTCCAACGGGATTCCAAAACGTGCCATCCATGTCATCAAAAAAACACGCGCCACGCCCGCGGACGTGGTTGCCGCCAGCAGGACTGCTTCTGGCCAGCGCGTGGTGCGGTCCACCACTGTCAGAAGGTGTGTGCACCCCTGCGATGGCGGGAGGGGGCCCACGAGGTCCACATGAACATGGTTGAACCTCTTCACCGGTATACGAAACGGCTCCAAAGGAGCCTTCGTGTGTCTGTGTACCTTGACTCGTTGGCACGCTACGCAGGCTGCAGCCCACTCTTTCACTTGTTTGCGCAGGCCTGGCCACACGAACTTCGCTCCCATCATTTTGACTGACGCGCGCACCCCTGGGTGTGCCAGAGCGTGAACTGACTCAAACACGCGGCGGCGCCACACGACTGGGACCACCGGGCGCGGGCGTCCCGTGGAGACATCGCAGATTGGGGGGGCTGCCATCTTGCAGTACTCTGCTCTCCAGCCTTAACCCTGTTGGTCCAGACTGGAGTACGCACACGTCCGTATCGCTAATCTGCTCTGCGGCCATGGCCGTATAATCTATCCCCACACAGACCGGGGCCACTACTGTGCGCGAGAGGCAGTCCGCCACCACATTCAGTTTACCCGACACATGCTGAATATCGGTCATAAACTCCGAGATCGCGGCCAGCTGTCTCTGCTGCCAGCCCGACCATGATTCCGAAACCTTGGCCATCGTGAATGTCAGTGGCTTGTGGTCCACAAACGCGGTGAAGCTGAGCCCTTCTAGCCAGAACTGGAAGTGGCGTATGGCCAGGTGGAGAGCCAGCAACTCTCTGTCGAACGCGCTGTATTTACGCTCACTGTCACGCAAAGCCCTGCTGAAAAAAGCGAGCGGCTCTCAAGAACTGGCGACACGTTGCTCCACGACGGCCCCTATGGCCACGTCCGAGGCGTCGGTAGTGAGCGCTATCCGGGCCGCCGGGTCTGGGTGCGCCAACAGTGCGGCGTTTTTCAGGGCTGTTTTAACCTGAGGGAACGCCTGCTCTCGCTCCGGAGTCCATTCGACTCTATCCACGGGTTTCCGTCTCTTGAGCGCGGCGTACAATGGCTGCATGAGTTGAGCTGCGCGGGGGAGGAACCGGTTATAAAAGTTAACCATCCCCAAAAATTCTTGCAGCGCCCTGACCGTCTGAGGCCGGGGAAAATTTGCCATGGCGCGCACTTTGTCGGGCAAGGGTATCGACCCCTCCGGTGAGACGCGGTGCCCCAAAAAATCAATCCCCGTCACGCCGAACTGGCATTTTGCCGGGTTGATTATTAACCCGTGCTCCTCCAACCTCCGGAAAACGGTCCTGAGGTGGGTTATGTGTTCGTCCTTGGACACACTGGCGACCAGGATACCATCCAGGTAGACGAACAGAAACGGGAGATCGCGCAGCACCGCATCCATCATGCGTTGGAATGTCTGTGCCGCTTCTTTTAATCTGAATGGCATGCGCAAAAACTCGAACAAGCCGAACGGAGTTATTACCGCTGTTTTGGGTACGTCCTCCGCACACACTGGGACCTGGTGGTAACCACGGACCAGGTCTATTTTAGAAAAAATGCGTGCTCCGGCGAGGTGAACGGAAAAATCCTGAATATGGGGAATCGGGTAGCGGTTGTGCACTGTGGTGTTATTCAATCAGCGGAAATCACCGCACGGTCGCCACGATCCCTCGGCCTTAGGGACCATGTCTAGCGGGGATGCCCATGGGCTGTTCGAATGCCTGATGATGCCCAACCTTTCCAGGTTGGCAAACTCCTCGTGCGCTATGGCCAGCTTAGCTGCTTCCAGGCGCCGAGGTCGTGCGAAAACAGGCGGCCCAGTGGTGGTGATAAAGTGTTCCATCCCTTGTTTAGCGATGGCTGTCGAAAACGTCGGGACCATGAGTGCTGGAAACTGAGTGAGCAGTGTGTGGAACTTACCTCCGGGATCTGTGACGTTGGCTTGTGTTACTGGCCCGGCCCCTCGAGCTGTACAGGGGAGAGAGTCAAAAGACAGTGCATTAACCAGGCGCCCGTTAGCAACATCAACTAGCAACCCGTGTGCACACAGAAAATCAGCTCCCAGGATTGGGAAGCTCAGTGCTTCTATGACAAAGGCCACTCGTATGAGCGGCCCTGTAGGGATAAAGTCAGTGTTCTCTCACCAAAGGTCTTAATGTCCGAGCCGTTTACTGCCACCAGCCCGGGGCCACTAGGTCCTGCCAGCCGGTCGGCGTAGGACGGCAGGATGATGCTCTTATGGGCTCCAGTGTCTACGAGGAAGCGCCTCCCCGAGCACGAGTCCGTCACGTAGAGCAGCTTGTTCTCTTCACCGGCGGTTGCAGCTGCTACCGACTGCCAGTCTTGGCGTTTCCCAAGCGCTTGAATTGGCACGGTGGAGCACATCTGCGTGCGTTCTCTCCGAAGCGGCGGTGGTAAAAGTAGAGCGTGCCTCTCTGGCGCTCCCTGGCCCCCGCTGCTGCTACCGTCGGTGACTCCTCGCCTCCGCTGGTCGTCTCGCTGGGTTCTGACGCTGCCACGTTCACTGTGCGGGCCCAGTCTCTACACCTCTCTACAGCATATATGTTTAATATGTGTTTCCCCATACTTCAGTACAATATGTCATGTATGGGTATTGGTATCCTCTGAAGAGCTGGAGCAGGTGGCTGGGGAGAGGGAAGTCTGGGCTTCTCTGCTTGAACTGCTGCCTCTGTGACCCGGACCTCCGGAAAAGCGGTAGAAGATGGATGGATGGATGTCATGTATGGGAGTATTAATGAATGATACAAAGTCTATAGTGTAGGTTGATTCAGCAAATATTTCACTCTGTGCAGTATTGCGATTAATTTGCATATTTTACCTTTAATATAATTAATGTGACTTTGAACACTAGTTTTTTATTGATTATTATGCCAAGGATTTTAATTTTGGACACCCTTTCAACCTCTACACCATTTACACTGAGTTTAGATACTGAGTGGTTGTGATGGTGTGAAATAACGTTATCAATAAAGTTTAGCCACCGCTGTGTCGCCCTGGTTTCAAGTGTGGGTGGTGTTTTGTGCTTGTATTGCTAAAATATAAAAGGAAGCACAACAATGGGTCTCAAATATTTGTAATGTGTTCTTTTACTGCATGAGTTTAAAGATGAAATACTATAGACTACACATATAAACTAAATTCTAATGGTGACTGAACCTCTCCCATTCCCCAAGGTGCAAGATACACTATTATGACTATAACTCATAAAGGATCACAGAAATGATCTGATAAAAAAATAAATAAAGAAGCGGTTTACAGTGGCCACTGTTGGATGTGCCATTCATTTTCAATTACTCGGTAATTAATAGTCACATAAATAAATCTCAGTTCAGTCCCTTTCATATAAAGTGGAAATTGTGCTACTTTTTAAATTTGGCACTTTACCTATACTTTAACTTAAAAAGCAAAAGATTTGACTATAAATATGATGTGTTGTTTACCTGTCACAATACTGCTGTCAAAACGTCGCCATTCCGAGCAGATCCTGTTTGGACTCTACAATGAAATACACACAAATTAAGTACATACACAGCACGAAAGTGCAACATGTAAAAAAAAAAACAACAAAAACCTTTTTAACCAGGATTACAACTAGCTTATTTCATCAGATATTGTCAACACAAAAAAGCAACATACAAGGACGGACGTAGCATTGAGCTAGGTCATCGTTTAAACACGATTCAGTTTTCGTCTGTCCTAAGTGAACTTTCCACTGTTGGAAAAAATAACGTAAAACATGAATATCACATCACTCACCGTCCTGTATATCACAACATCACAGCTTCAACTGCTGAAGTTTAGTGCGTCGCGGCTGTACATTCAATTCAATTCGGGTGGCTAGTTCTATTTCCCGGTGCATCTCCGTCTATTTTCTAGTGCGTCTGCTTGTGCTCCCCACTGCAAGCTCAGTCTGCTTCCCTCTGCATCAAAGGGAATTAAGGCGGCAAAGCGCGCTTATGCGGAGAAAATCCAGGGACATCTCTGTGACACTAGGAACGCCAAGCAGATGTGGCAGGGAGTTCAGACACTGACGGGCTATAAGTCTAGGCAGGGGGTCGAAGATGATGACGCTTCGCTTCCAGACAGCTTAACGACTTCTTTGCACGTTTTGAAGCATCAAACTCAACAATCAGAGGGAGGGCTGGCCCACCCCCACCATCGGTCGGACCAGCTTTTACCATCAACACAGCAGACACACAGAGGACCCTAACCAGAGTCAACCCACGCAAAGCTGCAGGTCCGGACAACATTCCGGGATGTGTGCTCCGAGACTGCGCGAGCGAGTTTGCAGATGTCCTGACTGACATTTATAACATCTCCCTGAGTCAGGCCATCGTTCCCAGATGCTTCAAGACCTCTATCATTGTACCGGTGGCAAAGAAACCAGTTGTGTCCTGTTTGAATTACTATCGTCCCGTTGCACTGACGCCAATTGTGATGAAGTGTTTTGAACGGCTTGTCAAACCACACATTACAGCCTGCCTCCCTGCATCACATGACCCGCTCCAGTTTGCATATCGTTCAAACCGCTCCACGGAGGATGCTATAGTCACCATCCTACACTCTGTCATCACCCACCTGGACCAGAAAGACACCTACGCCAGACTCCTGTACACTGATTTCAGTTCAGCATTAAACACCATTATTCCCCAGAGACTGATGGAGAAATTACTCCTTCTTGGTCTGAACACCGCCACATGTCTCTGGATCCTGGATTTCCTGACTGAGAGACCTCAGTCTGTCCGGGTTGGAAACAACATCTCCAACTCTGTCACGCTGAGCACCGGATCCCCTCAAGGCTGTGTACTCAGTCCACTGTTGTTTACACTTCTAACACATGACTGTGTATCCAGACACGAGGGGAACCAGATTATTAAGTTTGCAGACGACACCACATTGGTGGGACTTATTCAGAGGGATGAGAAATCAATGTACAGGGAAGAAGTGAGAGACCTGGAGGGCTGGTGCAGGGAGAACAATCTGGTGCTCAACGTGGACAAAACGAAGGAGATGATTAATGACTTCCGGCGGTCACAGCCTGAGCACGTCCCCCTCAGCATCGGCGGCCATTTAGTGGAGAGAGTGGAGAGCATCAAGTTCCTCGCAGTGCAGATCTCGCAGGACCTGACCTGGAGCAACAATTCCTTAGAGATCAGGAAGCGGGCTCAGCGGAGACTGCACTTCTTGAGGAAACTCAAACAGGCCTCTCTCCCCATCTGCATCCTCAGGACCTTCTACAGAGGTGTGGTGGAGTGTGTTCTGACGTACTGCATTGCTACATGGTACTCCAGCTGCAGTATGTCAGACAAAAAAGCCTTGCAGAGGATAGTCAAGGGAGCTGATAGGGTAATTGGAGTTTCCCTCCCCTCTGTCCAAGAACTTTTTCAGAACCGTTGGGACCGTTCTCACCCTCTGCATAAACACTTTGAACTTCTTCCATCTGGTAAACGATTCCGGAGCATCAGAGGCAGAACCACCAGACTGATCAACAGCTTCCTTCCACAAGCTGTCAGGATGCTGAACAGTTAAGATAAGATAAGATAAGATAAGATAAGCCTTTATTAGTCCCACAACGGGGAAATTCCAGGATTGCAACAGCACAGGGATAGCAACACTCAGAGCAACAATCAGAAGGCAAGAAAAAAAAAAACAAGCAAGCAAGAGCAGCTAATATACATATGTACATATTACTATAAAATATATATATACACACACACACACACACAGACACACAGTGCAGAGCATTGTAGCTAGATGGAGCTGGATGGAATAAATATATGAATATATGAACACACAGTGCAGAGCATTGTAGCTAGATGGAATAAATATGTAAATATATAAACACCCACAGTACGGAGCATTGCAGCTAGGTGGAATAAATATGCAAGTATATAAACACACACAGTGCGGAGCAATGTAGCTTGATGGAATAAATATATAGATATATAAAAACACAGTGCGGAGCATTGTAGCTAGATGGAATAAATATATAGATATATAAATATAAACACACCCAGTGCTGAGCATTGTAGCTAGATGGAATAAATATATAGATATATAAATATAAACACACCCAGTGCAGAGCATTGTAGCTAGATGGAATAAATATGTAAATATATAAACACACACAGTGCAGAGCATTGTTGCTAGGTGGGATGAAACAGCATAACCGTCTATTTTTTTTTTTTCCACAATATCTTTATTGAACCTTTTTTTTTTTTTTTTAACAAACATGATACAAACAATCAAACACTAACACTAAAGTACTACAAAAAAAAAAAAAATGCACTAAAAACACCAACAACCACCAACAAAATCAAGTCTTCAACAATGCTCCTCTGTTTAGTCTAGACAATCCAATACATTAGTATACATATTATGTTCACCAGTTTGGAATTTACAAGGTCCACACACATCATTCACCTTCTTCTTCAAGAGTTATGTTTAAATTTTTTACATAATCAATAAAAGGTCTCCATATATTCTCAAACACAATTTCCTTTGATTTTAGTATATATGTTATTCTTTCTAATGGAAGGTTTGTTAACATCTGTCTTAACCACTGAGTCACATCTGGTCTATGAGTCTTTTTCCATAATAGTGCAATACATTTTTTGGCATTAAGCAAACTGAGGTCTATGAATGTTCTTTCACTTTTATTAAAATTATGCTTTTCTGGGTACAGACCCAACAAAAACAGTTTAGGATTCAATATGATTTGTTTTGAGATTATTTTTTCAATTGTTACCCTCACCTCTTCCCAAAACATTCTTATTAATCTACATTCCCATAAACAATGAAATAGGGTTCCTTTACTTTCCATGCATTTTGTGCATGTATCTGGTATATTTTTGTTATATCTATTTAACTCCTCCGGTGTAACATACATCCGCATTAACCATTTGAAATGTATCAATTTAAGGCGTACATTTATTGATTTGGTTTGAGCTTCTGTACAAGCCAATTCCCATTGTTCCTCTGAAATTTCAATTTGCAGATCTTCTTTCCAGTAGTTTAATCTTTTCAGTGAATTTTCACTTGAAGATAGTGTCAATGAGTTATAAAACTCTGAAATAATACCCTTTCTTTTACTATCTTTCATCATCATTTTTTCCAAGGATGAATAAATAGGTCGAGTGAGAGCTTTATTTTGATTTGATCGAATAAAGTTTCTAAGTTGAAGATATTTAAAAAAATGTGTTCTATTGAGATTAAATTTGATCCTCAGCTCTTCAAAAGACATTATGTTGTCTGCACATGGCAAATATAAATCCTGAATCTTTTGTATCCCTTTTAAATTCCATACTTTAAATACAGCGTCCGCTCTCCCTGGTTTAAAATATTGATTACCCCATATTGGACTAAATTGTGACAATAACTGTGGTTCTTTTAAATAGTTTTTAGCTTCACACCATATTTTGATCATATGCTTTACAAATGGATTTTTAACTTGTTTTTGTAATTTTTTTGCCGAATCTGAGTATATGAATATGGGAAGAGGTAAAGGTAAATTGTATGATTCCATTTCAGTCCAGTGAGGGAGATCATTTGATGAAAAATAATATGTCATAGACCTCAGTTGTGCTGACCAATAATACAACATAAAATTTGGACATTTCAGACCTCCACGATCAAATGGTAAATATAATAAAGACAAACGTAATCTAGCCCTCCTGTTGTTCCATATAAATTCCACTAACTTTTTTTTTATTCTTGAGAATAGATCTAAAGGTGGTGATAAGGGAATGTATTGAAATAAATAAAGTATTTTAGGTAAAATATTACTTTTAAGTATATTGATTCTCCCGATCATCGACATTGGTAGTGACATCCATCTCTGAGTTAACTCACTGATATCTGACATTAAGGCTTCATAGTTGACACTGGCGACTGATTCTAGCTTAGGCATAATTTGGATTCCTAAATATTTAAACTGATTTACAACATTGAATTGATTTACCTCAGGGGCTGGGTAATTTCTCTGGGTCTCATTTAGCATTAATATTGAAGATTTAGTTTTATTTATTTTATATCCTGATATTTCCCCAAAATTCTTTATTAAATTGAACAAGGTTGGAATTGATTTTTTTAGATTCGACATAAACAAAATTATATCATCGGCGTACAGGGAGATTTTATGTTCTGTTGGTCCAACTTTAATTCCATATATTTGTGAATGTAAACGTATCGCTATCGCTAAAGGTTCAATTGCCATAGTAAACAGTAAAGGTGAAAGTGGACAGCCTTGTCGACATCCTCTATTGATTTTTATTGGTTTTGAAATATTGTTATTTGTTAGGATTTCTGCTGTAGCATTATTGTATATTATTTGAACCCATTTTATGAAATTATTTCCAAGTCCAAACCTTTGTAGGACTTCAAAAAGAAAGGGCCATTCAACTCTATCAAAGGCCTTTTCGGCGTCCAATGATAGGAGAGCTGTATCCGGTGCTTCTTTATTAAAATAAATAATATTAAATAGTCTTCTTACATTATGGAAGCCTTGTCTACCCTTTATAAAGCCATTCTGATCTCGATTAATAATATTTGGTAAAATTTCTTGTATTCGTCTTGCTAAAATTTTACAGATTATCTTAAGGTCGGCGTTTAATAGGCTTATTGGTCTCATATTTTCACATTTATTAGAGGGCTTACCTGGTTTTGGCAGCAGTATAATTAAGGCATTATTTATGTATGATGGTAAATTATTATTTTGAAATGCTTCTAAAACCATTTCCAAAAAAGGTTTTATTAATTTATTCTTAAATTTTTTATAAAGGTCAACTGGAAGACCATCTGGTCCTGCACTTTTTCCTGATTTCACATTATCAATGGCTAGCCCAACTTCTTCTTGACTAATTTTAGACTCCAATATCTCCCTGTTTTCATTTGGAATACACGGTATAGATAGTTCGTTCAAAAACCCATTTAGTTTTGTTAAATCAGGTTCATTTTTGGTATCATATAATTTTTCATAGTAATCTCTAAAGGCTCTATTAATTTCTAAAGGATCTATAACTACCTGTCCGTTACTTATAATACTGGTAATTGGTGTTTTAATTTCCAATTGTTTCATCTGCCATGCTAATAATTTTCCTGATTTTTCACCTTGTTCATAAAAAGATTGTTTCAATCTTAGAAGACTCGAGGCAGCTCTATTCGCTGATTTTTTGTCGTATTCAGCTCTCAAAATCAGTAATTCATTCTCCAACCTTGGGTCACTTCCTGCATACACTTTTTCCTGAAGATTTTTTATTTTATGTTCCAATTTAGCTCTCTCCTCTCGAGTCTTCTTAGATTTTGATCCTGTATAACTAATAATATGTCCCCTAATAAAAGCTTTGAAAGCCTCCCACTTTACACATGCTGATGTTTGTGTAGTATTGATGTCAAAGAACTCGTCTATCTGTTTTTCTATATACTTGACAAATTCCTCATCCTGAAGCCATTTATGCTGAAATTGCCATCTACCTGATTCCTTTGTCAATTTTTTATCTACATATATTAGACAACAGGGTGCATGATCAGAGATCACGATGTTTTCATAAAAGCAGTTTTGAATCTTGGACCTTAATTCTGTGGAAATCAAAAAATAATCAATACGTGAGAATGTCTTGTAGGTACTGGAATAACAAGAATAGGCTTTAACTTGTGGTTTCATTTCTCTCCATATATCTAACAATCTCAATTCTTTCATAAAATGATTAATAGTCATCCTACATCCAATGTGCGTACAATCCAGTCCTGTTGATCTATCCACACCTGGATTCAATGTACAATTAAAATCCCCTGCTATTATATGTCGCCCTGTAAGTGATGATAAGATGAGAAATAAATTAGCAAAGAACTTCTGATCATCTATATTGGGACCATATAAGTTCACAAGATTTATATTTTCTAATAGCAAAGAACCTTGAATGATTACATATCTTCCAAATTTGTCTCCAATTACATTTTTCACTTGAAAAGGAACTGATTTATGTATGAGAGTCATAACTCCCCTGGCTCGGGATGAAAATGAAGAGGTGAATACACTTCCCTGCCATCTACTCCTAATTCTTTTAACATCCTCCTCTATCAGATGAGTTTCTTGTAAAAACACAATTCTTGAACCCATGTCCTTTATTTTATTCATAACTTGTTTAAGTTTTTTTAAATTTTGTAGACCTCTGCAATTCCATGAAGTTAAATTAAGATTAACACTTTGGTCCATGATCAATAGAGAGTTTGGGATTACCTTGCAGTGTAAACATGCTCATACAGAGAAGCAAAAACATGAGTGGTTGAACATTCATCCTACAAACTACACACAAACAAATTTCCCCTTCCCACACTTGTGGCAAACCCCCCAAAATCAAAAGAAAAATTCTGTCTCCCGATATAGCCATCGACCGTTCCACACCCACGGGGAACAGCCTAAGCCACTCCTTCTTCATCCTCCCAATCACCCTAACTCTACTGCTTTTAATGACGTAACATTAACTCTCCTCTGTAGTTTTCCAACTTAACTCCAAAATTTTTAACAACTTTGTACATCATAGTTTTTTTTTGTTTGTTTGTTTGTTTTGTTTTTGTTTTGTTTTTTAATATATAATACAATCTATATTTTGTAAACTTACTATTTACTTCAAGTCAGTCAGATGCCTGTGCAAATGCTTAATTATTCTACCTTATATTTTGTTCATGCTTAGCTCCCACCAGTCTCCTCTTCTTCTTTGATCTTCTTGATGAACTCCTGCGCCTCCTCTGGGGTCTTGAAAATGTGGGTTCTGCCCTCATACGTGGTCAGCAGTCTCGCAGGATAGATTACACCATGACGAATCCCAAGGTTGCGCAGCTCCTTACGTACGGGATCAAACTGCTTCCTCAATTGTTGGATTCCTGTGGCCAAATCTGGGTAGAACCGCACCTGCTGGTCCTGGTGTTTAATCTCTCCTTTAGCACGTGCAGCGTTGAAGATCTTCATCCTGTCTCTGTTGCTAAGAAACTTCATAATTAAGGTCCTCGGCGGTCCCTTATCTCTCCGTGGGCCAATACGATGTGCTTTTTCCAGAACCACTGCTGATTGCAACTCCTCGCTGCCCAGCACCTCCGGAATCCACTTTTCCAGAAAGGAACATACGTCCCGACCTTCTGATTCCTCTGGAAGACCCACCAGCCTCAAATTATTCTGTCTCGACCGAGATTCCAAATCCAAAATATTATCTTCCAGAGATTTTTTTTTTTTTTCCAAAGTGCGCACCTTTAATTGAAGACGGGTGACGTCATCTTCAGCACTAGCGAGACGGAGCTCCATCTGCGCCGTTCGTTCTACACAGTCACCCAATTCCTTTCTTATTCCTTCCAACGCTGTCATAATCCCATCAAATCTAGAGGAAAAGTCCGCTCTCATTGAACTCATGGCTGCCATCAGCGCATCTGCGCCATTCCCCGCAGAAATCGCAGCGTTGCCAGCCTCCTCCGCCATATATGGAGTTTTGTTTGCTGCGTCACAGACCTGAAAGTCCGTTAATTTGGACTGTTTCGGCGGCTCGCTTTTTCCTTTTCCTGGTTTTCCAGCCTTAGGCTTCGCCGACATATCCTCGCCCAAATGCTGGGATACGTTCTGTCCCAAATGAGAGAGTTATTTGCCGATTTTTTTTTTCCAGGAGCAGAGCAGAGCGAGACACGTCCGTCCTACGTGGCAGCCATAACCGGAAGTCCATAACCGTCTATTTAGTTATCCTACATGGTATGATTATGTGCCCATACATATTCTCACCCTCCATAGCGACCGGTCTGTTCCTAGTTGTATGCCGGAGAGGACCATTGTGTAAGTCTATTGCATCTTTTGCATTCAAAAAAAAAGTATTAGTTTGTTACGTCTTTTTGCTATCTCTGCGAGCAGCCCTGCTTAGGTTGTACAGTCTGACAGCCGTTGGTAGGAAGGACCTACGAAACCTCTCGGTTGTGCACCTGGGATGATGTAGTCTGCTGCTAAATGAGCTCCTCAGTGCATCCAGTATGTCCTGCATAGGGTGGAACTCGGACTCCAGCAGAGATGACAGTTTAGCCACCGTCCTTCTCTCTCCTATCTCCTCCATCGGATCAAGGCGTTGCCCCAGGACAGAGCTAGCTTTCTTAATCAGTTTGTTCAGTCTCTTCCTATCGGCTGCAGTAATGCCACTGCCCCAGCAGACCACTCCAAAAGTGATGGCTGATGCCACCACCGTGTCATAGAATGACTTCAGCAGCGCCCCTTGTACACCAAAAGACCTGAGTCTCCTCAGCAGGAACAGCCTGCGCTGTCCCTTCTTGTAGAGTGCGTCAGTTTTGTGTGACCAGTCTAGTTTATTGTTCAGATGAATACCCAGGTACTTGTAGGATGTCACCATCTCGATGTCTGTTCCCTGTATATTTACTGGTGCTGTGAGGGGCTGCCCATGCCTGCGGCAGTCCACCACCAGCTCCTTAGTTTTCCTCGCGTTGATCTGGAGGCAGTTCCGATGGCACCAGTCCACAAAGTCCTGGATAAGCCCTCTGTACTCAGCTTCATCTCCGCTGGAGATGAGACCAACGATCGCAGAGTCATCAGAGAACTTCTGTAGATGGCAATGTGTTGTGTTGTGTGAGAAGTCCGCAGTATAAAGAGTGAACAGGAAGGGAGCCAGCACCGTTCCCTGGGGGGCCCCCGTGCTACTGATGATCGTGTCGGAAACACAGTCCCGGGTTCTCACAAACTGAGGCCGGTTCGTGAGGTAGTCCAGGATCCATGATGACAGGTGCTGGTCCACCCCTGCGCGCAGCAGCTTGTCCTTCAGGATCATCGGTTGGATGGTGTTGAAAGCACTGGAGAAGTCAAAGAACATGATCCTCACCATATTCCCGGGCTTCTCCAGGTGGGACAGAGAACGGTGAAGGAGGAAGATCACCGCATCCTCCACCCCAATGCCATGCTGGTAGGCGAACTGGAGTGGATCCATCGCTGGTTCCACCAGGGGGCGGAGATGAGCAAGGAGCAGTCTCTCCAGGGTCTTCATCAAGTGGGACGTCAAGGCCACCGGTCTGAAGCTGTTCAGGTCTTTGGGGTGGGAAGTTTTTGGTACAGGTACCACACAAGATGTTTTCCACAGCTGTGGTTCCCTCCCCAGTTTCAGGCTCATGTTGAAGATATATGTCACAATCCCACACAGCTGGTCTGCACAGGACTTGAGGAGCTTTGCGCTGATGCCGTCCGGTCCCGACGCCTTCCTCGCCTTGATCTTCCTCAGCTCCGTCCTCACCTGGGTCTTGGTCAGGGTCAGGATGGGGGGCTGTGTGTTGGGAGTGGGGGGGGTGTCGGTGGAGTGGGGAGTGGGTAGCAGGACTTGATTTCTGAGAGGCAGCAGTGGTTGTTGTGCAGACAGGAGGGAGGGCGGTTGGTCAAATCTATTGAAAAACAGATTCAGGTTGTTCGCCCACTCCCTGCCCCCCGTGGCCTGGGGGGAGGTATTCTGGAGCCCCGAGATGGTTTTGAGGTTTCTCCAGACCCCGCTGATGTCGCTCTGTTGCAGCTTGTCCTCCATCTTCTTCCTGAAGCTGTCCTTGCCTTCTCTGATCTTTCTCCTCAGCTCCCTCTGTACGGACTTCAGCATCTCCCTGTTCCCCGAC
>JAJAQF010000335.1:0-25537 GCA_020510985.1 Pholidichthys leucotaenia
AGTGGATCATAGTTTAGTGTTATAATTTTGTCGAGTTGTTTCGGGATATTGACCCCCAGATATTTCATAGATTCCGACTCCCAGTTAGTTTTGAGTTTGCTTAGTGAAAAAGGATTTGGGTCATATTTGAATGTTAAAACTTGGGTTTTATGCATGTTTAATTTGTATCCCGATAAATCTCCATACTCTGAAAAAACTGAGGTTAGTTCTGGTAAAGAAGTGTTCGGCTGCCCTAGGTATATTAAAATGTCATCAGCAAAGAGTGCTATTTTATGTTCCTTCTGACCAAGTGTAATACCTTGAATTTTTTGGTTTTGTCTTATCCAATGGCTCAGAGGTTCTATGAAGATTGCAAAGAGCAGTGGAGACAGGGGGCAGCCCTGACGACATCCTCTTTCCAGTTCAAAAGATGATGATAAATTACCGTTAATCCTTATTTTAGCTGTTGGTTTTTTATATAATGCCTGTATAGTTCTAATGAAGTTGTTATGAAAATTGAAACTGGATAAGATTCTATATAGAAAAGACCAGTCAACCGAATTGAATGCTTTTTCAGCATCTAATCCCAATATGACTGCATTTGCAGTCACTGCGTATGGATAACATCTCCTCTCGGCGCCACACCAGTCGGCTGCCTTTTGCAACAGCGGCTCGATTCCGAGTTTTTTTTCCCTTCCTCTCTCTTTTGATCACTTTTTTTTTTTTCACCCCACTTATATCACGGACACACAGATCGTCCCAAATGTCTCCTGAGCCGGTGGACGGAGCCACTGTTTAAAGCAGGATACGATATAACAGGGAAGAGCTGCTAGCATTTAACCGCCACCCGGTCCCACTGGAAAAACTCGACATACCGAGAGAACTGAGGCGAAAACGCCGCGGCTGCCGGGCTGGAGTAAGGCGGAGGACAAAAAATATAAGATACAGACCCTCCCTTCCATCTGTTGTCATGGGAAATGTACGGTCGATACTGGGAAAGTTAGATGAGCTAGCGGCTATCTCCCATTATGATAGCACTTACCGGGAGTGCTCTCTCCTTTTGTTTACTGAGACGTGGCTAACTGAACTAGCAGCAGATGCTAACATTGAGCTGGAGGGTTTTCACATGATACGAGCTGACCGAACACCAGAGAGTGGCAAAACTAGGGGCGGTGGAGTGATAATGTATGTTAACAACAACTGGTGCAGACCGGGACATATCACTGTTAAACAACGACACTGCAGCAAAGACATTGAGTTGCTAGCTGTTAGCATGAGGCCTACATATCTCCCGAGAGAACACTCACACGTGATCTGCATTGTTGTTTATGCAAATCCGACGGCGAACGCTGGGACAGCGCGTGACGTCATCCATTCAGTTACCAGCAGGCTGCAGACAGAACACCCAGATGCTCTTCTCCTCATCTCAGGCGATTTCAACCACGTTTCACTGTCTCCCATTCTGCCCACTTTCACCCAGTATGTCACATGCCACACTAGAGACAATAAAACACTGGATTTGTTCTACGCAAACACTAAGGAGGCGTACACCTCATCACAACTCCCCCCACTTGGGAGATCGGATCACAACTTGGTTCATCTCCGACCGGTGTACAAACCCCTAGTGCACAGACAACCTCCGGCCATGCACACTGTGGAGTTATGGTCTGAGGAGACAATGGACACTCTAAAGGACTGTTTTGAAGCCACTGCCTGGAAGCAGCTCTGCGATCCACATGGTGAGGACATCGATGGCCTCATTCACACCTTCACGGGCTACCTCAGCTTCTGTGTGGACAAATCCGTTCCCACCAAGACCATACGGCGTCACTCAAACAACAAACCCTGGATCAACCCTGAGATAAAAACACTTCTGAGAGAGAAGAAGAGGATCTTCAGGTCGGGGAACAGGGAGATGCTGAAGTCCGTACAGAGGGAGCTGAGGAGAAAGATCAGAGAAGGCAAGGACAGCTTCAGGAAGAAGATGGAGGACAAGCTGCAACAGAGCGACATCAGCGGGGTCTGGAGAAACCTCAAAACCATCTCGGGGCTCCAGAATACCTCCCCCCAGGCCACGGGGGGCAGGGAGTGGGCGAACAACCTGAATCTGTTTTTCAATAGATTTGACCAACCGCCCTCCCCCCTGTCTGCACAACAACCACTGCTGCCTCTAAGAAATCAAGTCCTGCTACCCACTCCCCACTCCACCGACCCCCCCCCCACTCCCAACACACAGCCCCCCATCCTGACCCTGACCAAGACCCAGGTGAGGACGGAGCTGAGGAAGATCAAGGCGAGGAAGGCGTCGGGACCGGACGGCATCAGCGCAAAGCTCCTCAAGTCCTGTGCAGACCAGCTGTGTGGGATTGTGACGTATATCTTCAACATGAGCCTGAAACTGGGGAGGGTACCACAGCTGTGGAAAACATCTTGTGTGGTACCTGTACCAAAAACTTCCCACCCCAAAGACCTGAACAGCTTCAGACCGGTGGCCTTGACGTCCCACTTGATGAAGACCCTGGAGAGACTGCTCCTTGCTCATCTCCGCCCCCTGGTGGAACCAGCGCTGGATCCACTCCAGTTCGCCTACCAGCATGGCATTGGGGTGGAGGATGCGGTGATCTTCCTCCTTCACCGTTCTCTGTCCCACCTGGAGAAGCCCGGGAATATGGTGAGGATCATGTTCTTTGACTTCTCCAGTGCTTTCAACACCATCCAACCGATGATCCTGAAGGACAAGCTGCTGCGCGCAGGGGTGGACCAGCACCTGTCATCATGGATCCTGGACTACCTCACGAACCGGCCTCAGTTTGTGAGAACCCGGGACTGTGTTTCCGACACGATCATCAGTAGCACGGGGGCCCCCCAGGGAACGGTGCTGGCTCCCTTCCTGTTCACTCTTTATACTGCGGACTTCTCACACAACACAACACATTGCCATCTACAGAAGTTCTCTGATGACTCTGCGATCGTTGGTCTCATCTCCAGCGGAGATGAAGCTGAGTACAGAGGGCTTATCCAGGACTTTGTGGACTGGTGCCATCGGAACTGCCTCCAGATCAACGCGAGGAAAACTAAGGAGCTGGTGGTGGACTGCCGCAGGCATGGGCAGCCCCTCACAGCACCAGTAAATATACAGGGAACAGACATCGAGATGGTGACATCCTACAAGTACCTGGGTATTCATCTGAACAATAAACTAGACTGGTCACACAATACTGACGCACTCTACAAGAAGGGACAGCGCAGGCTGTTCCTGCTGAGGAGACTCAGGTCTTTTGGTGTACAAGGGGCGCTGCTGAAGTCATTCTATGACACGGTGGTGGCATCAGCCATCACTTTTGGAGTGGTCTGCTGGGGCAGTGGCATTACTGCAGCCGATAGGAAGAGACTGAACAAACTGATTAAGAAAGCTAGCTCTGTCCTGGGGCAACGCCTTGATCCGATGGAGGAGATAGGAGAGAGAAGGACGGTGGCTAAACTGTCATCTCTGCTGGAGTCCGAGTTCCACCCTATGCAGGACATACTGGATGCACTGAGGAGCTCATTTAGCAGCAGACTACATCATCCCAGGTGCACAACCGAGAGGTTTCGTAGGTCCTTCCTACCAACGGCTGTCAGACTGTACAACCTAAGCAGGGCTGCTCGCAGAGATAGCAAAAAGACGTAACAAACTAATAGGTTTTTTTTGAATGCAAAAGATGCAATAGACTTACACGATGGTCCTCTCCGGCATACAACTAGGAACATACCGGTCGCTATGGAGGGTGAGAATATGTATGGGCACATAATCATACCATGTAGGATAACTAAATAGACGGTTATGCTGTTTCATCCCACCTAGCAACAATGCTCTGCACTGTGTGTGTTTATATATTTACATATTTATTCCATCTAGCTACAATGCTCTGCACTGGGTGTGTTTATATTTATATATCTATATATTTATTCCATCTAGCTACAATGCTCCGCACTGTGTTTTTATATATCTACATATTATTCCATCTAGCTACATTGCTCCGCACTGTGTGTGTTTATATACTTGCATATTTATTCCACCTAGCTGCAATGCTCCGTACTGTGGGTGTTTATATATTTACATATTTATTCCATCTAGCTACAATGCTCCGCACTGTGTGTTCATATATTCATATATTTATTCCATCCAGCTACAATGCTCTGCACTGTGTGTCTGTGTGTGTGTGTGTGTGTGTATATATATATATTTTATAGTAATATGTACATATGTATATTAGCTGCTCTTGCTTGCTTGTTTTTTTTTTTTTTTGTTTTTTTTTGTTTGTTTTTTTTCTTGCCTTCTGATTGTTGCTCTGAGTGTTGCTATCCCTGTGCTGTTGCAATCCTGGAATTTCCCCGTTGTGGGACTAATAAAGGCTTATCTTATCTTATCTTATTTAAGTTATATTTTTTTATATGATGAATTATGTGTAAAGTGCATCGAATGTTGTCTTGTGTCTGTCTTTGTCTTATAAAACTTGTTTGGTCTAAATGAATTAGGTCTGTCAGTATATTTTCTAACCTTTTGGCAAGGATAATGGTAAAAAGCTTATAGTCCTGATTTAGTACACTGATTGGTCTGTAGTTGGAGCACTCTAGTTTATCCTTTTCAGGTTTAGGTATAACTAACTAACTAACTAACCTGCACTTATATAGCGCTTTTCTAGTCACAAAGACCACTCAAAGCGCTTTCATTAATACTAACCCTCTATTCTAAGGGCCTATAGGAAACAGATATCTAGGGACAATTTAGAACAGCCAATTAACCTAACATGCATGTTTTTGGCATGTGGGAGGAAACCGGAGAAATCCCGGAGTAAACCCACGCAACACGGGGAGAACATGCAAACTCCACACAGATCACTGTTGGTCGGGGGCTGGGATCGAACCCACGATCCCACAATCCCCACAATCCCCCGGCCAAGGGTAAACTGTGCTGCCGCAGTGCTAACCACTGCGCCACCGTGCAGCCCACGGTGCAATGTATGCAATATAACTGCAATGACCCCTTCTCTCCAGGAGGGGGGGATTTCCCCTGTGTGGAGGACATAATTAAATGTTTTCAGGAGGAGAGGAGATAGTTGCTGTTTAAAGGTTTTGTACCACTCTGCTGTATAGCCATCAGCTCCTGGGGATTTGTTAGCTTTAAGTTTCATAATTGCTTTTTCCAATTCTTTAGGATGTATTTCTGACAGTAGTGTTTTATTTTGTGACTCCGTAAGTTGGGGAAGGTTTAATGTGTTTAGGAATGCCTCGGATGCGTTTTTATGTTTTTTGTGGGAGTATAAGTTCTTATAGTAATTCTCGAAGCTTTTAAGAGTATCCTGAATTCTGAATTTTATTTCCTTTGATACTGGGCCTCTGATTTTGTAGATTGCTCTTTCTGTTTGATGTTTCCTCAATTTATAGGCTAGCAATTTTGCCGATTTACTGCCTGCTTCATAGTATTTTTGTTTCAGAAATGTAAGTTTCTTCTGGATTTCTATTGTGTAGATCTCATTTATTTGGTTTTTAATTTCCTTAATCTTGAGCGAGTCAGTAGAATGAGTGTTGCCTTTGTGTTCTTTTTCTAGGTTCCTAAGTTCTGACTCTAATGTGGATAGTTTTTCTTGTTTTAGTTTCTTTTGGGTTGCCAGTTTTGCAATAATTTTTCCTCTTATTACAGCTTTGCATGCATCCCACAGTATTAAAGGGGATACTTCTCCATTATCGTTATCTTCCAAATATCTGAGAATATCTGATTCCAATTCATCTTTCAATGGTCCTTTCAGGACATTTGAATTTAACCTCCAAGAAAATGTATTATTTGTGTATTTTTGGATATTTAAGTCCATGTAGATCGGACTGTGGTCGGAGAGATCCATCAGTCCTATTTTACATGTTTTTACTCTTCCAATGTCTCTATTAAACATAAAAATATAGTCAATCCTTGAGTAAGATGAATGTGGAGTTGAGTAAAATGTATAGTCTTTTACACTGGGGTTGAGTTCCCTCCACACGTCACAGATTCCCATTTCTTTTAGTAGCATCCGAGTCTTCCTGTTTTGGGTGTTATTTTGATGTGGGGAATTACCAGAAGCATCCCAGTATGGATTCAGTCTAAGATTGAAGTCCCCACCACATATCACTAAACCTTGAGCTTTAGTTATCATTAGGTCGAATACATTTTTATAAAATTTCCAGTTAGCCCCTGGGGGAGCATACACATTCAGCAGGGTGATATCTTCTCCCTCTAGCCGCCCAGTTACCAAACTGTATCTCCCTTCTTTATCTTTGTGTTCTGATTTTTTTTCAAATGTAATTTTGGTTGATATCAATGTCGCTACTCCCCTCCTCCTCCCTGATTTATATGAAGATGAAGAGATCATTTTAAACCCTTGTCTACTGAGTTTATTGTGTTCCACATCTGTTAGGTGGGTTTCTTGTAAAAATATTATTCCTGCTTTGTCTTTTTTCATTTTGCCTAGAATCTTGGATCTTTTAACTGGATTCAGGATTCCTTTTACATTATATGAAATTATTTTGGTTACACCCTGTTTCTCCATTGTGTTGTTTTGTTTAGTATAACTGTGTGGTGGCCCTCATTTGTGCTACTCAGAAACTGAAAGAACATTAAAAACAAGAAAAACATTAAGAACATAGTGTAAAAAACTTTAAAACAAAAAGCTGTCATAAGAACTTCCTGAGCTGAGGTCTTTTTAAAGACCCTGGAAGAGCCTTGATGGAGTGAAGGCCCTGAGGGAAATTCCTCAAACTCTGTTACGTGTTGAGGGCCCTCTCTTACCACTGAAAGTAGTCCCATGCTTTTAACGTGAGTTTCAGAACCCAATCCAAACTTGTAATGATTTTTTTTTTTTCCTTTTATGCCTAAACCCTGTGAAATTGTGTGCACCCTCCCACCCCCATCCCATCAAACATTCACGCAAAAACAGTATTTGTTAGTATGAGGAGAACATGTGGATTATTGTCACATTTCTATTTTAACAAGTTTTTTGTTTTTTGTTTTTATTACAAAGACTTATTTGTTTCAAATAATATGATTGTTCCATGAAATGTTTTACCACATGCTGAATATGCATCTCCTTTAATGTTTGTTACCTTGTATGAGGGGGGTTGGATGTGCGGATTGATTCAAGAGAAAAAAAAAAAAAAAAAAGTCGCTATTCCAACCTGAAAACGGATAGTTTATCCGCGACGCTCTGGCGCTGGGATTCCCGCTGCTGGTCCGTGGATTTTGAGGGTCTTTGTGTTGTCCATGTTTGCGCTTTGATCTTCTCACTCGGGTCTGCTGCGGGTTTAAATACCGTTACCGGGAGCCCTCTTTTCGCCATGTCAGCTGTTGCTTCTTCCGCCGAATTATAGAGACACGTTTCATCGCCGTAGAAGACCCTTAACTTCGCAGGAAATGGAGTCTGAAAGCGCAATTTCTTCTCTCTTAACACCTTTTTCGCGTCATTGTATTCCCTGCGCTTTTTAAGGACCTCCGGGGCGTAATCGTGTTCCACGTAGACTTTTCTCTCCTGGTGCATAAATCCTTTTTTCTGCCAGGCCAGTCTTACAACCTCTTGTTTTATTTTGAAATTGGAAAATCTTACCAACACCGAACGTGGGGGCGCTTCCGCCGCCGGCCTAGCGGCTAATGAACGATGTGCCTTTTCTATCTTCAAGTCGGTGGTTTGTGGAATATCCAATTTCTCTCTTAGTAAGGATTCCACGCATTCTGCCATTGAGTTAAAACCATTTTCGGTTCCTTCTATCAGACCATGAATTCTTATGTTGTCTCTTCTTTGTTTTCCTTCTTGGTCGGTTAGCTTAGCCTCTATAGCTGCTTGTCTTTTGCGTAGGTCTAGCACAGAATCTTCGAGCACTTTTATTCGATCCTCTGTTTCCAAGATTCGGTTCTCGGCCTGGTCCACTCTGCTGTTTGTCCTTTTCAATTCTTCTCTGAATTCCCGAAATTCGGCCGTAACTTCTCGGCGAAATCGTCGTAGCTCCTCAAATAGTGATTTCAGGCTAACCCTTTTGTTAGCTATCACCAGTTCCTCGTCTTCTGAACGGAGATCTTCCAGTTCAGATTCTCCGGCCGATACGTGTCCTGGCCTGGAGAATTTCAGTTTCTTCTGTTTTCCTTTAGACATGATGATTTTGTCTTTTGATTTTCACTCCTCCAAAAATCCGTTAAGTTTGATTTTCAAGGTGTTATCCTGGATTGGGTCTGAGAGCTTCAGTGTTAAGCTGCAGTCGCCATGGCGTCCAGACCGGAAGTCGTTCTTCAAAGTTTTAGGCACAAAAGCATGCGGAAAACAGTGGTGGGCCGGGCCCGGCAGCATGCCTGTGTTTCCATGACACTGCAAAAGCTGAGACGGGCAGCTGACCGGCGTGGGATTATTTGGCAGAAATTCCCCGGGCAGCCATAGGGGCTGCGCAAAAATGAGCTCTCTGCCGGGGAAGCTTCCAAATCCTCTTTTGGCGTGGAGCGCAACCCCAATAAAACCCACGGCAACCTGTCTACCCAATTTGCATCCATCAGTGAAGCCCTGAGTGCTGCTTTCAGTGATCTATGAAAACGCTCGCATAACCCATTGGCCTGTGGGTTGTACGCGGTTGTGCGATGAATTGCAACGCCCGCAGCCTGGGAGTTTGCAGATGGAGGAGATGGACACAACAGCAACACTTGAGTTTATTACCTCCGCCAAGGAGGTAATGCTTTTACTGGCATTTGTCTGTTTGTCTGTCTGTTTCACCAGAGGTGGTTCTTGGCCTAGAGAGAAACCCATTACATTTTGGTGATGATCTGGGAATGCATACCTCAGCCAAGGCTCTTCTCACAGTCTGTCAGCCACAAAACTCCAAAACTAATGGACAGACTTGGATGCAGTTTTCACCACAAGTGGCGATAGGCCTACACACAAGCCCAATACATTTTGGAGGTAATCCATGAGAAACGGAAGGAGCCTTGGCGGAGGTATGCGCTCTATGAGTGCTTTTCTAGTTTCTGACTGTTTTAATGGTTGAATTGGCGCCTTTTATCACACCTGCACCTAACTGGTGACCACGCCCCATCCAAGCCAGCAAATGGCCTCCTGCTGACATCTGCAGAGCATCTTTGGATCGGGGCTGTTCAGAAAATGAGGAATAAACTGGCTCATATTAATACGTCACACTGACACACACAACATCAGTTTGAAGCCACACAGCAGTTTAGTGCTAGAAAACATCAGTCATCAATTCCGCAGCTATAATGAGAGTTGCAGCATCCATCTGAAGCGTCGGCCCCACCTCCCAGCCAGCACGTGCACTGGGCCGCTACAGGTCACGTGCACTGTCTCACGGTCACAGCGGCCGAGCAGCTTCCTGTCACACTGGAGCCACAGCAGGAAAAGTTATCAACTTCTGAGGGAAAACAGGAGCATTTATGAGGAAAACAGGAAAATGGAGGAAAAGGGCTGCAGAGTTACAACAAAAAAGACAATTACTAGAAAGAAGCTTTCCAGGAAAAAAAATGAGCAGATGGACATGAAAAAAAGTCACAACTTTATGAGGGAAAAAATGAGAAAAAGTTGCAAATATGTGAGGAAATAAATTGAAAATTTGTGAGAAAAATGTAACAAATTTATGATTAAAATTTGAGAAAGTTCCAAATTTTTTTTTAAAAAAGTCACAAATTTATGAGAAAACACTGCAGATTATCCTACAAAAGTGGCAGATTTATCAGAAAGAATCAAAATTACAAGATAAAGTCTGCAAATTTGCAGGAAAAAACAATAAATTTATAATAAAAAGTTGGAAATTTATAATTTATGAGAAAAAGTTTATAGTTTACAATAAAAAAAGTTGCAAATTTGAGAAAGTTTCACATTTTCAAGTTTGTAAAAGAGAATTGGTTCTCAGACATTTTAGTTGGTAAAATAAAGGGAAAAAATGATCAAATTATTGGGAAAAGTCATCAATTTACCAAAGAAATGCAAATTTATCAGAAAATAAGTTGAAAATAGGTAAACATGTAAAGTCCATGTGGGCAAACAGAGAGGGGGCCCACATGGAACCCACAGACAAACCCACATGGACCCATAAGACAGCCCACTTTAACCCTTGGGGGGGCCCACATGGACATGCTCAATTTCCCCTCTGGGGATCAATAAGTATATAAAATAAAAAAAAAGTTAATCACAGTGGGTGAGTTAATCATGTTAATTGTGATTAATGCATTTTTTCCCCAGGCAGCACATAGGTGAGAGAGAGCTGTGTCCAGTTGATCACACAATGTGATTAATCACACTAATACACTTATCAGTGGGATGTGATTCAGAGGAAGTGAGCTGCCCATCATCTAAATATGATTAATCACGATTAACACCACTAAAAAAAATTCTAAATTTTTTGAGAGAAAAGTTGCACATCTACAAGAAACAGAATCACCTGAGAGCGCTCAGATCTCCTGACCATTAACCTCGAACTTAAGACAGCCTAGATCCAGATCCATCAAGGATGTGCTGAAGGTAAAGGTCAGTGATCTAGGAGGAGGAACATTTTTGTGAAATCATAAGTGCCCAGATCTCCTGACCTCTGACCTTGACCTTGACCTCAGCCTGGATGCAGATCCACCTGAGGATGGTTGTGAGTGTGGTCAGCATCAAGGCAAATGTCTAGGAGGAGCAGTGATTCTGTGAAATGTGGACAGACTGACAGAAAGATGTACGGATGATGGACGCCATGTCACCACATTAGCTTCTTTTGGCATCGCCAGAACGATCATGGATTCTAAAGTAATTGATGGAAGCAGTTTAAAGCTCATCTTTAATTTATATTTATCATGGAGCTTTGAGAAACGGTGAAGTAGGTGGATGAAGGTGAATGGAACACCTTCCTCTGTGCTCCATTCATGGACCAACATGCCATCAGTCAGTACATCACTGGAGGCGTGCTCACCCATGGTGTTTCTCTGTTTTTGGGATGATGCCAGATGAAATCAGTATCATTTTGACGTTGTCCAGGGGTTCTGGGAAGGTGTTGGTGAACTCAACGGTTACTCTCGTCGCCTCTCCCCTCAGGATCTTCTCTGTCCAACTACAGAAGGAAGCAAATTCAGATCAAAAGTGTTTCACTCGTACGTAAATGGATTCATCCATGTTCCACAAGATTCCAAACCACAGAGACCAACACATGCTCAGGTCAGGGGAAAGAATGCGCTTTACCTCCATGGTCATCTGAGTCATCTAGTTCAATTAACAAGGTGGTGTAGGCCTTTCGGCCATCTGCTTTATCGACAGCAACCCCACTGAACTTCAATGCGTAATTTTCCCCTTTCAAGTAATACTTGTACTCTTGAGGCTGGATCAGCAAAGTGTGGGTGAGATCTGCAACACAACCGTGGTTAGTTGTCACAGCGTCCACTGAAAAACACATGTGACAACCACGGTCATGCTTGAGACTCAATGCTGTTGACCTTCACAGAAAAGACGGCTTCCACGTCCTTCAAGTGAACCCTGACCACTCCTGTGTAGTTGATGACATCATCATCCACAGAAATGCCCAACTGTTTGTCAGCGTCATTGGTGACAGTTACATCCAGGTTCAAAGACTGACCTTTGAAAGTCTGCAGAGAGGAATTATCCAAGGGTTACATTTGGTTCCAACTGAGCAATTTACAGTGATAATAGGGACTCCAGTTACTCTATCCTCTGATAACTGCCCTTAGCTAGCTCATTACTGTAATAGACTCCATTAATTACAGTAACTGTTGGCAGCTTCTTGTAATGCTGTGTTGTGTCCCTTCATTTCCACAGTTAGGTGGTGTTTGAAAAGAAACAGCCTTCACAACCTGAAAACTGTGTTGATGTGTGATTCATCCCAATAGTTAACCTGGTTAGCTGTGTTTGAAAATTAGGTTCCCCAATGTTTAGATGAAGCGTCACAGCATAGAGTTCCTCCTCAGATCTCACAACATAAAGCATAATGTTTCTGACTCTTCATCTGAAGATTCCAATAGGAAGGTGGCAAAGAAACGAAGAAAAATACTGGCTTCATCCAGGACATCCCGAATGTAGATACCAAGACCTAGCTACCAACCGGCCGCTTGACTAAAGTGACAGTAGTGATGGACTCTAGAAAAGTATGCATACAAATGATGGTGGAATATAGCAAATTTAGCTGAACATAAGTGGAAAACAGAGGCGGACTGACCATTAGGCAAAGGTAGGCGGTTGCGTTAGGCCCCAACCTATTAGGGCCCCCGATCTACTAGAAGCCCATATATACATATTTTTTTAAAAATGTTTAGCATATTTAATGTGATGTCTGACAAAATATAGAAACACGGGTATTTATAAAAACGCCAAATCAAATCACTAACATAACGTCCTCCCCCCTTATCCTCAGACTGTTGGATTCTTCCATGTTATTTCAGCGCTGTATAATATGAGAGTTGCGACACTCCAGTAGACTTCTATAGAAGCTGTGAAAGGCGGAAGTCATGTGGGTCATGGAGCAGTGATTCCAAACAATGGAACTTTGGCCATAGACCACCATTCAGTTCATGGAGCGTCTGCTTAATAATCCCGGGTAAGGCTGTGGCCGACTGTGGCCGTTGTTTTGGTCATTTTACCACTGAAGTTAACATGTAGATTCTGTTGTTTATGATCTTTTATTTTGCCAACTTTTTTCTCTTGTTTATGTGCAGTTAAAGCTCATAAACTTGCCTTGTTATTAGCCTGTGTTAGCTCAACTAGCTAGCCAGGTCAGCCCTTATTTCAAGAATCTGTTGTACAGTTATTGGGTGAAGATACAGTTTCTGAGAGACATTAGAGATGGTAGTGTTGGATATTCTATATATATTAGTATGGTGGTGCCCTAGTGTGGAGAGGTGGTGACGCCCAGCCTCCGGGGGGGGGGGGGGGGGGGGGGGTGGCGTCACCTGAGGTATAAAAGGCAACAGCAGGAGACTAGCTGCCTCTTTGCTGTGGACTCTTGTGCTAGCATAGTGACTCCTGTGTTCCTGTGAAAGTGTTAAAACGTCACCTCGACTCCTCATCATTTTAAGACATAACAGATAGCAGCATTGCATGATGGGACACAGCATTAAAACCTGTGACAGAGCAGATGTGACTTATTATTTTGCTCATAGCAATTGTAGCATTAGCAGCATCACTGCAGGAGGGATCAGGTCAGGTGGACCCAGGATCTAATCTGTAGATGTACAAGTACATTTTCAATCCAGGGATTTATAAAGTGATTCATAATTTCCTGAAGCCTCATTCAGAACATTAGAGTCACCAAGAAGTGTAAAAGAATATCTACATATATACAGTCTATGTATTAAAAGACCCAGAGGAGGTTCTGGTTCCGGTTCTGCTGTCAACAGGCTTCTCTTCTCCACCGCTGCTGCTTGTCATGGCTGGCTGCCCCCAGATGAAAATCCACAGAACAGCAATGTGGGACTATGATGATCTGAATGAGGCTTTAGAAAGTTATGAATCAGTCTGTAAATCACTGGATTGAAAATGTACTTGTTCATGCACAGACTGGATCCTGGGGTCCACCTGGGGTGCTGACTTGGTCAGGGTCCACTTGACCTGTATCCGTTGTAGACAGAACCGTGGCTGCTAGACCATGTTGCTTCAATGACACAGCCGCTGTGTCCACGGCTCCCCTTCACAGAGGAGGAGATGATGTGGGACGATAGACCACCAGTCTGACCAGTTTGTTCTGGAAGGTGACCCATCATTCTGGTACAAGCAGCTGACAGACAAAGAGCTGCTATTTATTTCAGAGAGGACCTGTTTAGTGTTTACCCTAATTTTGTGTGATCTGTTCTCCCTGGTGTCATGAACCTGCAGTGCGCTCCACTATTCCGCATGGGGGAGAGAAGGAGAAATGAGGATTTAGATGCAAGGTTTCAAACAAACACTCATTTATTAACAAACAGTTCGGACACGGATAAACACGTAGACAACAATACAGAGAATAATGACCCAAAACGGCTGCGCTCGGGAGAGCAGGGAGGACAACAGGTAGCTCTACAAACTTGAGGGGAACGTAAACTGGGCTCAGCCAACTGTAACAATTGTGCTGCCGGAAGTGAAGCGGGATTCAACCGGGGAAAGAAGCTTCTGGTACAGTGTAGAGGCAACACAAAAGAATCACAACAATTTACTCACAAGTAGGAGCAGTCCCACAAAGTCCAGTACTCAGGGCAAGCGAAAGCAATAATCCTTCTTGACGTGGCGAGCACTCCATGATGAGCAGGAGTGGCTCCTTCAATGACCCAGCAGCGTTTGTCTAGCGATGAGCTGCTTAAATCCAAACGCCACTGGTCACTCTAATTGGGAACACCTGAGGGGCGGGAAAGACAATTACTGGGGCCGGGACAGCTGGTGGAATCATAGAGAGCAAGGAGGCGTGGTAGGACCGACAGACTGTCAGTAGCGTGGGAAAAAGATCAGAGGCTGACTAATGGCTGCCGGTCGGACAGTGGCAACAATGTCCACAGTTACAGTGGGGTAAAAAAGTATTTAGTCAGCCACCAATTGTGCAAGTTCTCCCACTTAAAAGATGAGAGAGGTCTCCAATTTTCATCATAGGTATACCTCAACTATGAGAGACAAAATAAGAAAAAAAAAAATCCAGAAAATCACATTGAAGGATTTTTAATTAATTAATTTGTAAATTCCTCAGTAAAATAAGTATTTGGTCAATAACATAAGTTCATCTCAATACTTTGTTATATACCCTTTGCTGGCAATGACAGAGGTCAAACATTTTCTGTAAGTTTTCACAAGGTTTTCACACACTGTTGCTGGTATTTTGGCCCATTCCTCCATGCAGATCTCCTCTAGAGCAGTGATGTTTTGGGGCGGTCGCTGGGCAACACAGACTTTCAACTCCATCCAAAGATTTTCTATGGGGTTGAGATCTGGAGACTGGCTAGGCCACTCCAGAACCTTGAAATGCTTCTTACGAAGCCACTCCTTCATTGCCCGGGCGGTGTGTTTGGGATCATTGTCATGCTGAAAGACCCAGCCACATTTCATCTTCAATGCCCTTGCTGGTGGAAGGAGGTTTTCACTCAAAATCCCACGATACATGGCCCCATTCATTCTTTCCTTTACACGGATCAGTCGTCCTGGTCCCTTTGCAAAAAAACAGTCCCAAAGTATGATGTTTCCACCCCCATGCTTCACAGTAGGTATAGTGTTCTTTCTCCTCCAAACGTGACAAGTTGAGTTTTTACCAAAAAGTTCTATTTTGGTTTCATCTGACCATATGACATTCTCCCAATCCTCTTCTGGATCATCCAAATGCTCTCTAGCAAACTTCAGATGGGCCTGGACATGTACTGGCTTAAGTAGGGGGACACGTCTGGCACTGCAGGATTTGAGTCCCTGGCGGCGTAGTGTGTTTCTGATGTAGCCTTTGTTACTTTGGTCCCAGCTCTCTGCAGGTCATTCACTCGGTCCCCCCATGTGGTTCTGGGATTTTTGCTCACCGTTCTTGTGATAATTTTGACTCCATGGGGTGAGCTCTTGCGTGGAGCCCCAGATCGAGGGATATTATCAGTGGTCTTGTATGTCTTCCATTTTCTAATAATTGCTCCCACAGTTGATTTCTTCACACCAAGCTGCTTACCTATTGCAGATTCAGTCTTCCCAGCCTGGTGCAGGTCTACAATTTTGTTTCTGGTGTCCTTTGACAGCTCTTTGGTCTTGGCCATAGTGGAGTTTGGAGTCTGACTGTTTGAGGTTGTGGACAGGTGTCTTTTATACTGATAACGAGTTCAAACAGGTGCCATTAATACAGGTAACGAGTGGAGGACAGAGGAGCCTCTTAAAAAAGAAGTTACAGGTCTGTGAGAGCCAGAAATCTTGCTTGTTTGTAGGTGACCAAATACCTATTTTACTGAGGAATTTACCAATTAATTCATTAAAAATCCTTCAATGTGATTTTCTGGATTTTTTTTTCTCATTTTGTCTCTCATAGTTGAGGTATACCTATGATGAAAATTGGAGACCTCTCTCATCTTTTAAGTGGGAGAACTTGCACAATTGGTGGCTGACTAAATACTTTTTTGCCCCACTGTACATGGGCAAAATTTCTTCATTCTGATTGCCATTCAGATCAGAATCTTACTGTTTATGTGGATCCTGAAAAAGCTGATCTAATTAGGATGTGTGTTTCCATGTGTCACACGTTTGAACAGAATAAATCATTGACATGCGGACATCGACATTTCTACATTCCGAATATAGTAGAAGAAGCAGCCTCCGGTGTTAGTGAGCTCCGCTTCATGTCAAAATTGACCCGTATTGTGTTATTCAGACTGTACTTTTGCTTCTGGTGGTCTCTGTAATGAAGCTACAAGTACATACTTCTGCATATGACGAACAGAGGGAGACAGCAGGATGATACAGACCAGTTTTGTTTTACTCCCGCTATGCTTTCCGTTAGCTGCTGCTAAGGCAGAAATACGTCATGTCGACGTGCGGCTGGTGTACAGACATGCACAGTAAACATATTTTCTGCCCTATGTTCAGAATGAGCGTTTTCATGTGCACCATTGGGATGAACAATCAGCATAACCCACCCCTCTCAATCGGAATGAAATTTTGATCCGAATGAGTGTGATCGGGTTAGAATATTCAGATTGCTGTGTTTACAAGAAGCATTTTTATTCTGATCAGGCTTTTAATCCGGTTACTTGTGTCCATGTAAACATAGCCAGTGATGAAAGGAAAACACAAGATGTACAAGAACAGTAAAGCCAAAACCCAAAAAGTGATCAGGGCTGAGCTGGGGAAAACAAAGCTGGCTCAGCTCATGACAGAGCCCCCCCTCTAAGGGGTGGATACCCAGACACCCAGGTAACATCAACAAGCACCCCCCACCCCCAACAGTTGGGACAACAACAAATAACCCTAACGTGGGTGGACGGAAGGGGGAACAGGAAGGAGGGAACACAATGCCCCACCCAGGGCCCACAATCACCACCCCCAAGTCCATGGGTATTGGGGCTCAGGAAGCCAGTCCCAGGCCCAGCAGAAGGTCCAGTGGATGGCGTTCGGCGGCCTGCTGGAACACATGGGCCACCTGACCAGGGGAGTCCATTCTTCCGGTGTCCATTCTTCCGGTGTTGCTCAGCCACCAGGATGGAAGGGATGAAGCAGGAGGGAGCCTGCCCACTGGAAGGGTCACTGGTGGTCAACGGCAGCGGAGAAAGGGGACCTCCATTGGGTAGGGCAGGGATAGGGGGACCACTGCGTCCTCAGGGCGGCCTGTAGTGGCCCCCGTGGTGGTCCCTGACCGGACCGGCTCCGCTGCACCCACGATGGACTCTAGCAGGAACCTAGCTGTGCCCATGGTGGCCCTTGACCAGGCCGGCTCCGCTGCACCCACGATGGGCTCCAGCAGGAGCCTAGCTGCACCCGTGGTGACCTCTGGCTGAGACGCAGCTACACCCACGATGGCCACCAACCGGGCCGGCTCCGCTGCACACACGATGGCCCCCGATTGGATCAAAGCTGTACCTGCGGTGAAGAGGGCCAGCCTGCAGCAACACCAGGCTGAGGAAATGATCGATGGAGGGGGTGACGACCTTGGCAGGAGGGGCTGTAGCAGCGATGTCCTCCCTTGGCAGGGCCAGACCCTCGGCACCCTCCAACGGTGACTCTGCAGCACCTGCGGTGGGCCCTGACTGAGCCAGAGCTGCACCCACGATGGTCCCGGTCTGGGATGTTGCTACACCCATGATGGGCTCCAGCTGGAGCACCGTTGCACCAGCAGTGACCCCCATCGGGGGCCTCATTGCTCCTGTGGTGGCCTCTCCAGCGAGGGAGGTGGTGCTCCTTGCACCTCCTGGTGCTTGATCCTGATCCTCGGCGGCTTCCAGCAAAGCACGCTGCTCTCCAGTGACCCTGGCTTGGGGCTCCAACCCCGGACGGAGAGAAAGAGACTGGGTCAGGGTCGCCGGCAGAGCCCGGTGAGGCGGCCCTGATGGGTACTACGAGCTGCACCGGGCCCTCCTCGCCATGAGTCAGGCAGTGTGACAGACAAATGAGGAGTAGACGTAATTGAGCACACTTGCCTGAACTCTGGCTCCACTGCCATCCAGGACTCCGGCGACTTGGGGTGCGCAGCCTCCATTGTCGTGCCCAGTGCTGTGCCCCTGCCAACCTCCTGTCATCATCGGTCGGCAACCCTGATGAAGGCAGCTCCTCTCCGGCGACCCTAGTGTGGAGCTCAACAGGCATGGGAGAGGAGAAAAGGTTAGGGGCAGCGGCAGAGCCCGGCGAGGGGAGTCCAGGTGCGTCCGGGAGCCGCACCCGGCTCTCCTCCCAAAGAGCCAGACAAGATCTCTCAATCATTGACGAATGAACTACAGGAGAGATTACTTGCCTGTGCTCGAGCTCCACCGCCATCCAGGACTTCGATGCTGTCGATGGTGATGGTCCGGATCCCGTTGGCTGGGGGGTCAGGTCCGGGAGGCGGCTTTGCTGCGGCGGTCCCTGCAGCAGGCGTGAAGGTGGTTGCAGTCCTGGTCCTTAGGCGCTCCTCTTCGACCCGACGGTTAACTATGACGATCAGGTTCGATCACTCTCCATCGGATGGTACATCCGTGGGCTGAGCAGGCAATAGGAGGGGGAGCCCTCACAGCCGGGGAAGTGCGTCTTTGGACCTCCCCCTCACGACGCTCCTCCTCGACCCGGCAGTTGACCAAGGCAAGCAGATTTGCCCACTCCCCATCCGTTGGTGTGGTGGCGGAGGAATGCCTCTGTGCGGTTCTCCTGGGCAGGATCATCCAGGGCCTCAACCTCCTCCCTCATCAGGCGACCTGGTTCTTGGTCCGGCTGGCCCTGAGGGAGAATGGGAGGAGACACGAAGAGGGGAAGGAAACAATTATTTGCAGCTGGAGGAGAGGACCCGGTGGACTGCTGATACTGGGCCTCGCCCCCGGGAGACAGACAAGGCTCAGTGTTAATGAATGATTTAGAATGAAAAAAATACTTGCCCGTCACCCAGGTTGACGACCTGCACAGCTGCAAAGGGCAGAAACTAATCCTTCTCCATGCTAGCGATGATGTGGACCTCCGCAGACTATTAGAGGAGCTGTCTCCTTGACCATGGAGGTAGGCATGGCCGGGGTGAATCCAACGGACCTCTCGGTGGCTGAAGTGATGATGGCTGCTGCTGAAGAGGAGGGCTTTTCCCGGCGTCTCCTAGTGGGATGATGCTGCCTATGGACAACTGACACTGATGATGAAGCAGGGGAGAGAACGGCTGCAGACTGTGGAGCACGTTCCCACTTGGGCTCCGCGAGGAACACCGCTCTCCCCACACCAGGAAACATGCGCTGAAGCGCGTAGACCGAAGTGATCAGGTCCGCGTACTGAGGGTAATCCCAGAGTCCGGGATGCGCTTCTAGAATCTCCTCCGCTGCGTCCAGACTGCTCCACTTCGGCTTGTGTCCACGGGCTTTATGGGCCTCGTTCATAAAGTCCTGGATGAAGGTTGCTGCCCATTCTTCCTCCACCGTGGGATGCCTCGCCGCTGACTTCCTCCAGCCGGCATGGGAGCGGCGCGCCGAAGGCAGAGTGGGGCAATACTGGTGGATGAAAACACAGTTCAGAAAATGAAAATTAAAAAAAAAAAAGAGAGAGAAAAAAGGATGTGTGGGTGAACCCGCTAAATCCTTCTTACTGGTTGGGCCATTCTGTCATGAACCCGCCGTGCGCTCTACTATTCCGCATGGGGGAGAGAAGGAGAAATGATGATTTAAATGCAGCGTTTCACCAAACACTCATTTATTAACAAACAGTTTGGACACGGACAAACACGTAGACAACAATACAATGACTAATGACCCAAAACGGCTGCGCTCGGGAGGGCAGAGAGGACAATGGGTAGCTTTACAAACTTGAGGGAAACATAAACTGGGCTCAGCCAACAGTAACAATTGTGCTGCCGGAAGCGAAGCGGGATTCAACCGGGGAAAGAAGCTTCTGGTACAGCGTAGAGGCAACACAAAAGAATCACAACAATTTACTCACAAGTAGGAGCAGTCCCACAAAGTCCAGTACTCAGGGCGAGCGAAAGCAATAATCCTTCTTGACGTGGCGAGCACTCCATGATGAGCAGGAGCGGCTCCTTCAATGACCCAACGGCGTTTGTCTAGCGATGAGCTGCTTAAATCCAAACTCCGCTGGTCACTCTAATTGGGAAACCTGAGGTGTGGGAAAGATAATTACCGGGGCCAGGACAGTTGGTGGAATCATAGAGAGCGAGGTGGTGTGGTAGGACCGACAGACTGTCAGTAGCGTGGGAAAAAGATCAGAGACTGATTAATGGCTGCCATTCGGGCACTGGCAACAATGATGAAAGGAAAACAAGATGCACATAAACAGTAAAGCCAAAACCCAAAAAGTGATCAGGGCCAAGGCGGGGAAAACCAAGCCGGCTCGGCTCATGACACTTAGCGTCTCCATAGAACAGAGGAGGGAGCAGAGTGGATTCCTCTACAAACTGAACCAGCAGCAGATGAGAACAGGACCCTGCTGGCAGATGTGGGGATGTGGGAACAAACACCAGATCTTCCTGGGAATTGTTGGTGTTTTAATCAGACACAAGAGTCGACATTTAATGCATTTGTGAAGATTTGAGGTTAGTGATCCACTTCAATACAAAAACAGGACATCAGCAGATAATTAAGTTACTTGAGCTGCAAATGTGAAAACTGTTACCCCCCCCCACCACCACCACCACCACCATAAACATCATTGCAGCTGGTTTGGAGACATTTAAAAAAAAACACTACAATTATTCTTTTATTTTTTCTATGTAAATTTTCATCTTTATTCTTCTGAATGGCATTTTCCACAAAAATTAAAGACGTTCTCAGTAATCTGCAGTTTTTTTCTTGTAACTTTGACCTTTTTCCTCCTATAGAGTCACTTTAAGCTTCTTTGTTTTTCTACAGATGTAATTCCTGATGCCTGAATGATGTCATCATCTGAAGACTTCTGAGGACAAGAAGTTTCAGGGAGGATGTCAGTGAGGCCTGATTGAATGAATGAATGAATGAATGTGAATTTTATTTGGTAATGAACATACAATCAAAGCCATTAAAAATATGTAGGACACATCAGAACAACCAGAAGGGTGTTGGCTGAAGCTAGTGCTGATATAGTGCCTACCCCGTTACAGTTTTAAAATCAAGAACATAAACATTTAAGTCGTACCCAAAAAAGAGAAAAGAAAGTGTAGAACAAAGAAAAATTAGGGCCCCATTTCTGTCTTTGCCTTCGGCCCCAAATGGACTAAGTCCCCCTGGTGTAAAATGACCCTGAAGCTGTTCTGGTCTTTATTCTGCTCAGTGTTTGTGTTATCATCTCCATCAGAGCAGCAGCTGAGGACGACTACTGTAGTTCTCATGGACTGATGCTGGTCTTGCAGTCTAAACAAATCAAGTGGTGCAGTTGAGAGATCTCGGACGAGCCCCCATTTTCTGTCACAACTAGGCCCAGGCCAGAATCCGGAACTTTCTGTTGTCTGTTTCAGTTCTTTAATGTCAAGGTGGACTGACCTGTTGTCTTTTCCCCCATCAGGCAAAGCTGCAGCTACACGTCTGTCCATGTCATTTACAGTGCTACCAAATATGTCTACCCAATGTCTTGCCAACGTGCAGACAACCTCTATAAGACGTATTTAGATAGATAGATGTACTTTATTGATCCCAAACTGGGAAATTACAGATCCAGCTTGATCCTCATCAGTGCTTCAGTCTTCACAGTGTCGTCCTGTTCTAGAACCCTCTTCTTTGCCTCTTTCATGGTCCGTTGGTTTTCAGAGAACCTTTAAACAGATCAGTCCACTGCTGAATCTGCTCAACTGGCTAAATCAGCTCAGCGTCTGTCATGTGATGGTGCTGCTATAGTGAGTGTGCTGCCTTCAGGGAACTGCTAGCTGTTTGTCATCACTGTGGAGTCATTTCTGCCAGTGGATTTGGTGAGAAGAAGCTTCCCAATCACATCTGTACAACGTTCCATCACAGTCAGACTCCCGTATGTGTCCTTGTGTAGGTAGGCCACATCAGCATTCACCTGAAGAAGACAAACCAGTGGTCAGGACGGGGACGTCTGTCCTGGTCCTGTTATCCAGTAGATGGATCCATCCCATGTAGGACCATCCGTCTGTTCCAGCCACTGCTGTGTCATCAGGAGCTACTTTCACGCTGAAAATACTGGCAACATCCAGGCTTAAAAGCTCACAAATGTAGGACAATAATGATAAAGTCTACAAGAAGAAAAGCAGCACATTTCTGAGGGAAAAAAGTTGACAAGTTCTAGTTTTTTCTCATAAAATTGCAACTTTTTTTTCAGAAAAACAACTGCTGTAATTTTGTTGTAAATCTGCAAGTTTTTTTTAATCAAATTGTAACTTTTTTTTTTTATAAATCTACAACTTTTTCTTGGAATTTTGCAACTTTTTTCTTTTCAGTTTTCAAACTTTTTGTACACTTTATGCAACTTTTTTCCTCATGAATTTGCTATTTTTTCTCATAAAGTCACTACTTTCTTCATCATAAATCTGCAACTTTCTTGCTGTAAATCTGAGCCTTTTTCTTCTAAATCTGGAACATTCCTATGAATGCTGGTGAAGTTTTTATTCTCTGCGGTGCCTTAAATGTTCTCTCTTCATCTAGACCAGCGGTCGGCAACCTGTGCTTCACAAAGAGCCACTTTCAATGACTTTGGTGTAAAAATCTGCATGGAGCCAAAAAATATCTGAGCCTGAGAATGAAAGTAAAACAGCAGAATTACAGCTGGCCTGACAACATCCACATCAAGAGAGATTTGATCACAAATCTGCAGCTTTTTACCTGCAAAAACTGAACCTTTGAAAAAAATGAGACTTTTTTCTGGCAAATTTGTGTGAATGTTTTCCTCATTAAACTAATGTTGTTTTTAGATTTGTTATATTTTTGCCATAAATGTCTTTTTGCTTTTTTCATAAATTTGTCCTATTTTTCTTTGGAAATTTGATGCCGTTATTGACTAAAACAGACTTCTCATAAATTAGTGACTTTTTCCAAATGAATTTTTAACTTTTTACATGATCTTCTGCTTTATTCATAAATGTGAGTTTTCTGTAAATCTCCTACTTTTTCAGGTAAAAATTCTGCCTTTTTCCCACATAAATGTGTGACAGTTTTCTAATAAAGTTGTCGCTTTTTGTGATTTTTTTAGCAGATCTTGTGTGACTTTTTTCTTACAAATTTGGCAGGATTCTTTCACCTTAAAACACTGCAACTTTCTCCCTTTATTTTCCACAGATTTTGGATAAAATTTCAATTATTCTAATAAATTTATTATATTTTTCTTTTTAATTTATTACCTTTCATTCATAAAATGGCAACATTTTTTATCATAAAATTCCAATATTTTTCTCACAAAACTACAACTTTTTCCAGTAAATTTCTGACTTTTGTCCAGATGTTTTGACTTTTTTCTGCAGATTCACAGGCGTTTAGTTTCCTGGCTGCATCACTGCAACACTGGCTGCACCTGACATGGGGACCAAAGGAATGAATGGGAGTGAATGGAGGATGTTGCCATGGTGATTGGTCCTTCTCTGCCCTCAGAAAAGACAAAGGGGCCGTCAAAAGGCAGCTGCAGGTGACCGTATCTGATGGCGATGACTGAGGCTGGACCGCAGCCATACGTCCCTAAACAGAGGAGCCGGAGCGGCCCGTTAATCCACTGTTATTCCCCTCCAGCCACCGGCTGATCCTTCTGTGTCTCACCCTCACTGGACTCCTGGGGGGTGCAGTCCACAATCTGCCACCCCCCGAGGTCAGTCACGCCACTTGACAGCTGCATCCCTGCAGTTCGGGGTGCTGCATGTTGGCCTCATTCCAGCAGTGGTGGTTCCTGTAGGGAGGGGGGAAGAGAGCTGGAATTTCAGGAGTGGTTAGACCCTGGCTAGACTGGTATTAAGCTCAGATCCACCTGGGGAGGGATGACCTGGACCAAGGCGCGCGCATGCGCGCGCGCGTGCGCGTGCGCGTGCGTATGTGTGTGTGTGTGTGTGTGTGTGTGTGTGTGTGTGTGTGTGTGTGTGTGTGTGATGGTTTCTGTGCAGCCAGTTTACCGCTCGCTGGTCCTGTCAGTCTTCCTTTGTCAAACCTGGAGGTTGACTTCATGACGGGAACACTACTGGACTCTTTGATGACCAAAGTAGCTTTTAGGCCGGAAACCTGTTCAGATGCTTTGATGGAGCCTAAACCTAACAAAAGGTTGTCCAGCAAGTTTTGGTTCTGATTGGTTCGTCAGCTACGGCCGTTCTGAAAAATGCCGGAGAGGACTGACGATTAAAAAGTAAGTTCATGAAAAAAATGTGGCAACAAATTCTCTCAGACTCAACAAAAATAGAGAAGACTGTGTAAAAAATAGTGCAGCCCCTCCATGGGGATCCATCATGACACGAACAACCCACTCGGCCTCCATTTGAAATGGCTGTTTGAAATCCTTTTTTAGTCCCCACCACCTGGAATCCTTCATGTGATGGAGCTGCCTGCCGTTCTCATCAAAGACATCTTCCATGGTCGGGTCTCCAGGGTCGGGACCTGAGTCATCGTTGGTGACGACCCTCGCTGGGATGCCAAGGCAGCGCAGAACTACAGGCACATAAAAAGTGATGCTATCAGACGATGCAGTGTAATATAGCCCAACAACACACACGTGTCACACCAACATGGGCCCAAGATACCAAGTTTACATCACAATACATCTGATAGAGGTCGTTTGGACACTGGCTAGACGTTGGCTAGACGTCAGCAACCGTGAAATGGCCCACAATTACAAGCTTTAATTTTTTTTCTTTTTTTTTTTTTCTTATTTCCCATTGGTGCTTCAAAGTCTGATGAATGATTATATTGAAGGTTTATGATGATGGGGGAGGGGGGACGGTTCTCTGTTCTGGTCCAGCTGGGAGGGGGACATTCCCCCATGTCTATGAAGGAGTTTTGATGCCCATATTAAAAAAATTACACATGTACAACAAAAAGTTGCAGATTTATGAGGAAAAAAGTAGTAAATTTACAAGAAAAAAGTCACAATTTTATTGAAAAACGTTGTAACTTAACAATAAAAAATAGCAAATTTGTAAGAAAAAAGTTTGAAATTTAGAAGATAAAAATTGCAGATTTATAGAAAAAGTTGCAGATTTAAAGGATAAAATTTGCAAATTTATAAGAATAAAGTTGCAGATTTAATTCATTACAGTCTGGCGATCTGTCCAGGGTGGACCCTGCCTCTCGCCCAAAAATGCTGGGATAGTCTCCAGCCCCCCTGCGACCCAAAAAGGATTAATCGGAAGAAGATGGATGGATGGATGGAGAGTTAAACTTTATTTATTTCACAACAACACTCTGCAACAACAATCCCTCCCTAATTATAGGCTATATCAAAAAGGAAGATCGAGTCTGACTCCCGAATCCAGATTGACAGCTGGTTCCACAGGAGAGGAGCCTGATAACTGAGGCTCTGCCTCC